>JAPZDY010000001.1:17580296-17596950 GCA_029783645.1 Ctenochaetus hawaiiensis | reverse complement strand
AGTCAGGAGAAAAAAGGGATGTCTGATTCCCTGAGAGACCATAAATCAGGCGTTAATCACAAAATAGGCTCTTAACCAGAGCAGTAAACTGACATTTTTTTCCCAGCCACAGTGATTGAGGGCTCACAAATACCAGACACTGTTATCATTCTTCAAGTCAGACTGAATTTTAGACTGACTGTTCGGAGGAGATAGAGAAAGGGTTTACTGTTGGTCTTAAATTTCTCTTGTACATGAATGAATTCTATAATGTTCTCCAGTGTGGATTTAATCCATTTGCATCATGCAGTGAGGAGAAACACTGGTTACTCTGCTGTTGAGTAATGTTAATTGGATATATGGGATTGTTCCTGTCCTGGTTAACACCATTGTGGTCTTACTTTCTCACTTCACACTAAATTATACAGGTGACAAGGTCAGGTGGTACAGGAGGTCATTCAGTAATTGCAGGTTTGGTGGTTCAATCTTCGACTCATGACTGCATGTCCGAGTGTCCCTGAGCATCCCAATCTGCTGCAAGCTGAGCAAGTCTATCGTGTCACCTCTTTCTTGAGGTGGTGACTTACATGAAAGTCACAGGCTTTAAATTTAATGTGTAACTGTGAAGTCATGCTTGACTCCAGACTCACCTCAGACATTACTCAGATTTCCATTACTCAGAATGTGTAAATTATCCGAATGATTACGAAGTCACCATTTTGCCACAAGGCTGTAAATGTGCGACAGCAATTAAACAGAGCTGTTTTTGGCAATAGGATTTGCAGCATGACTTGTGCTGTTTGTAACATGCACTCTAACCTCCTTGCAATATAAAAGATGAAAATTTATTACATGCGTTCCTGGAAAGGCGACAGGTCAGTATTTCAAACAGTCTTAAGCTAATACGGCTTTGCTATGTTCTTCCTGTAATGTCAGACATGCTAGCCAGGTTTATGAACCTCATTCAACTCTTACCTTTATTTACCTTTAAATATGCTCCTGCTCAGTGTCCCAATTTAAAATTTAATATATATAATTTTTGTACGTAGATAGGTTCATGTGACACTTTGCATGACTGTACTTTGTGCATGTAGCACATTATGTGTAGGATTTAGGGAGATCTATTTGTAAAATGTGTCAGAATAGAATTAAATACTCACATGTATGTTTTCATCAGAGCAAAACCAACTGAAAGAAGGAATTGTGTTATGATTTACACAGAATGAGTCTTTTATACCATCTTTATATCTCCAGGTCCTCTTCTGTTTGAGTTGACCATGTTGCACTGCCTTGTTTCTGCAGTAGTCCAGAGTGTACAAACCAAAAGCTGACTTTAAAGAGGGACTTTAAAGTTTTTTGAGCTATTGTATAAGAGGGGGATGAATGGAGGGATATTTTGTCAGGTGAAATCTGCAACTTCAATGCTAGATGCCACACAGACCTTTAAGGATGCACTACATTTATCAACTGTGTCAGAGTCATGAGGTCATGGTGTATAGCAAATATGCGTTATCTAACATGGGAATCCCAGGTTGGACTCCTGTCTGTGGTTTTACTAAAAAACCATTTGAGTTGAGATCAGGGAAAGACTTTCATGGTGGCTTCATGAAAATCAAATCTGTACAAAATAGTAACAACATGTTATCAGTGGATTTTTTTAGACAGACAAAAATTGTCCATTTGGAAGTTGTAATGACTGTCAAAACAATGATGATTCGTCAAATACAAAAGGTATTTAATTTGTACAATGCCTGTAGACAGACACAAGTTCTTTCTTTGGGAGTTGTGCTGTCATGTACACAAAATTTTTCAGGAGAGCTTTAAACTGTGCAACATGTAATGCTATCAACACTGGCCAGCTTCTTTCTGTTGTTTGTTTCCACTGATTAGCATTGATTAAGGAGCAGATTGGCTGCATGTAAATTGTTGCATGCCTTTACATAATACATGTATTTTTGGTTAGTGGACATTGTTCCACTTATCAAAGAAAAGGGAAATGCAGCTGAGTCTTGATAGAAAGACAGTGATAAAGATAGAATTTTATATGCCTTAGCTTTATATAAGATGAGGGAAGGATATTTAATTTCAGAGAAAAACACAAAACAGTTATTGCACATTATATGAAAGATAAATAAAGGAGATAAATTTAAGTGAGGAAAAATTCACAGGAAGAAAGAATGTGTCCTTATTTGAAAGGTAATGCAGGATTACTGCCTACATTGAAATTTCCTCTGTACATTAATGCTTTCTTTACTTTTAATATTCATTTACGATTAAACACTCATGTACTTTATACTTTTTGCAGTACAATAATAAGTCTATGTGTGTATGCGTGTGTATCAGGTATGTTGGTCAACATTATGGTGATCAAACCTGTAGAAGAGATGTAATATTACAGAGAGCTGCAGCTTCTTCTCTCTTCTGTCCTCTCTTTGTTTCTCTTCTGTTCTCATCTTTTTCATCTCTTGTTTTTTTCCCTTCTTTCCTCTTATATTTTTCTTTCCTCTCCTCTCTCAGTATGAGGCTAAGTTTCATTTAATATATTGTAAACTGTCTTGCACCTCATACAACCTATTATTAGAAACAATGCAAATGTATAATTGAGCTAAAAAATGAAAATGAATTAGCCCATATAGTTCTTCCATCAACTATTTAGCTTTAGAAGTACTTTTTTTTATAAGGGCAACTGAAATTGCTACTTCCAGTCCTTTGACTTATCAGAGTGACACCTTCCTCTTCATCAACAACTGTAAATCCACATCTTGACTGTGAAGTGAAACAGTTAAAAAGTTTCCACTGTATCTTCACTCTTGTGTGTTCGTCAGATATCTTACTGGCTTAAAGTCAGACTCAGCTAATAAAAACCGGAGGACATGAACGATACATGTCATAACAAAGGCCCTGCTAATGCCATGCATATTACATATAAGCTGTGTGTGTGTGTGTGCAGACGGTGAACTGACATGATCAAGTCATGAAGATACTCTGAATGCAGCCCTGCTCCTTTTCTGTCTACTCTGACGTTCATTTGCAATTCTATCAAATCCCAAAGTGACACATTCCACTTTCTGTTCACGTCAGGACAGAATCACATTAAAATATTGCTGGTGTCCTGCAGATAGTGATGCTGGAGGTGAGGAGGGTGGGGGATTGGGGGTTGGGTGGGCTCAGAGGGTGTGCTTTTGTGTGCAACAGCTGTAATGAAGAAGAACAAGCCAGATGGCGCCAGTTTTTTTTCTTCTGCTTTGTTTTCTTGTCGCTCTCCCCTCTGTGTCAGTCTCTCCCTCTCTCTGTCTGACTTTGAGTTTGAAATCAGGTTTTTGTATCCAGCACACATCGAAATGAAGCTGTATGCTGTTTTTGAAGCATTATGATGAATGATATGACAGAACTTAAGATGTAAACAAACAGGATATTCATGTTGCACATCCTGATGTTGTCAGTCTTGTGCTCTCCATCTCCCTGTATGCTCCTTCATTTTTATCTCCTTCTCTCATTTTCTGTCTTTGTGACGCAAATAAATCTGACAAGGTTTCGGGTAAATTAATTTCTTTTCAATTCAGGAGGCTGGTACATTTTGTTCGAATAAAAGAAGGAATAAAAAAAACTTTCCCCCACAAAGATTTCATTACTTTGATGTTAGATCAAGTCAGTTGAAGTCAGAACATTTATTTTCTTAGCCAAAAAAAAAAAGAAGAAATTTCATCAAATAATAACACATTTTCAACAAATTATGTCGGTGTCAGATTAATAGGAGATAGTTCTGTTGTAAAAGAAAATGAGTTATTTCACCTTGATGGCAAATTGTCATATAACTTCCACAAAATTAAGAATTATGTGTCACTTTCACCAAATGCATTACGAGGCTGCACAGAATCACCACTGTTTGTTGTAGAGGTCAGTAGATCAGGATGTTAACTGATATTACTGAATGCGCTCAGGCCACTGAGCATTTGGTTCAGAGAATGGGGTTCAGTGCAGAAAAACTGTCATGCAGTATGTTTTGTAACGTGGATACACAAACTTTTATAAAGCAGCTTATCTTTGCCATTTTCACGTCACTCTCACCCACCACTGGGGCTGTTTTGAACTGTAACTGCTTGATAACAGGAAGAGGGGAAGGAGAAAAATAAGGAGAGACCTCACTTGAGTAAAATCATAGATATTATAGGAACAGGCTCAAGGGGTTTGTCTGAACTGGCGAGCTGGAGTTAAATGAAACCCAAAACCTTTTTCTGGCTCTTTCCTGTTCATTTCCACATCCTGAGCCTCGGGAACTTCTCAATCCAGTCATCCGGAGGCATACATTTACTTCTGGGAGTGTATTTCTGTAAGGGAACAGCCAATCAGAGTGTTTTTCTCTCTTTGACAGCTCAGCCACCCCAATTCAACAGGCTACAAAGAAACTAAGGGTGACATATGCTGTTTCTCAGAGTCTTTATCTTTTTAAGAACACAATCTTTCTTACCATTGATCCACCTTTTTTCAGCTGCTCTTTTTTGAACTGAAGTAAGTTTTGTTTATCAAATGAATTCAGACAGCAGACACCACAAAGCACCAAAACTAAAGCCAGCTACAGTACCTGGGCTAATAAGTGCAGACTACAGTACTATCATAATCCTGATATGGCTGTGCAGCTCACAAAATCTTTGGGTCAGGTGACACTGACATGACACTGCGTGACACAACTAATCACTCAAGAGGTGCACTGAGCACAAGATCATCCCACCTGGGTCATCTCTGACTGAAGCAAATGATCCCAATATTTAAAAAACATATGCAAGAGGTCACTTCTGGGGCAGATGGATTTGACTTTGTCCAGCCAGGATTCTGTGCTCACTCCGAGGTTTCTATCTGTGATCTCCAAAACATGGCAGAAATATTGCAGACTGCACTCTGCATTACTTTCAGGAACCGAATTCAGTCAATCTGCAACACGTTTCCTTAACTACAAAAACACCCAGGAAATTGTGTGCTGTGTTGCAGACTTGGTGAGGTTGTTGCCTGTTGTTGTTTTTTTTCCCTTTTGTGTCCAACTGGCCAACTATACACTAAATCATCTGCTTAATTTACAGATACACCTGTACGATCGAATGCAATCCACGGATCACTAGTCTGTCATACATGTGTTTAGATGTTGACTCACATGATGCAGAGCGTACAGTTCACCCACAGTAATCTGTATGTTCTTAGACTCTTGAGAAAAATGAGAACACCTGCAGGAAAACTGCCGGAATCATGGATCAGATTTTTGGAGAGATCATCCAAAAAGAGAGGTCTCTGTATCCTCGCGCTGTGAGATGACATTGATAACCATCAAGCTGCCGTGCTGCCCAGCAGCAAAGTTTGATAAAAAAAAAGGTTTCTCAATTATTTAAAAATTTCACTTGGGGTTTACTTTGTTTTAGAAAACTGAAATTACTCAACAGAGAATTAAAAAACGAAGGAATGAAGAAATAAATGGTCGGATTACACAACTATGATGTGCACATTGTAGATCAGGACAGGGAGGTGGACAGAAGCAGAGAGGAGTGACAAACAGAGTGAGGAAAGGAATGAGACTGACAGATGAGAAGGCAAGAGAGAGAGACAGAAAGAGAGAGAGAGAGAAAGATAATGAGGCAAAGGAAGAGAGATGAGAAAAAATAAGTTGTGCCAGCAAACAGGGAAAATCAAATAGGGAAAATTAAAAAAAGAGCAAGAACTGAAAGGATGAAGGAATTAAGGGCAGGTGATAACAAATGGACAAGAAGACTAATTGAAAGCAAGCGAGGGAGAAAAGTATGGACCTGGGTAAGTGGAAAAGGTGTTTGAGAGACAAAGAAAGACTGTGTGAGAGGGAGATAGGGTAGCCAAACAAATTAATAGTGGAGGGCAAAGGAATGGGAGGCTGGGAGAGCGACAGAATGAAAGAGTGAAATCAGATGGAAAGACCTATCTTGTTCATCCAAGCTGAAAGTTGAATCACAGTTTACAAGCTTCTGACTTCAGACAACCATGTTTTTGTGTGTCGGTGTGTGTTTTTCTTTAGAAAACAGATGCACTGTAACAACTATCTTGTATTTCAATGAATGTTGTTTTAAAAAAAGGATGATTCCAGTACCAGTAACCTGAAAGTGATACTTTATTTGATATTTTTTCCTCATTCATTCGATACCCATCATGTGAAAGGAAGCATTCAGTTGTGTAAAATGCCACCACCACTCCTCCAGTCCAAATGATTTTCACACTAATTTATTTGAAAAGTGATTCAAATGCAAATCTTTTCACTGAAGCTTTCAAGATGTGGTACTCTTTTCAATAAAACTCAAGCTAAGTTTTAACACTTAAAAGATGAATTACCATTTATCTCTCCTGAACTTATCAACACTCTTGAGAAAAAGATGATAGTGGTGTTGAAGAAGCTCTTGGACGTACAAACACAGTGCAGCTGTCAACCCTGTGGGGTTTCCTCCTTGCCTGATAAGGTGGTTTATCTTGTTGCCAGTATTTCAGTCTTTCTCCAAATAATCCCTTCTTATTTTCTGCATTTATTTTTATCAGACGCCACAGGCATAGAGTACAGCCACACTTTGAATGTTTTGGTAGCATCTCGGCATGCTGAATCGGCAAATCCTTTGAATACACTGTGCTCAACATCACCTCACCACAGACTGTATGGTTATATTGCAGCAGTGGGCCATGACATTGAAGTTAAAACCACTTGTGATGATTGGTTGCAAATAAAACCACACAAGCAGTCACAAAAAGGATCAAAGCATGTATCGTTGGTTCTGGGTGTTTTTATGTAGAACCTTAGAGGTATCAAGTACTGATAACCAGCCCTAACTGCAGTGCATCCAATCCACCTATTACATGGTTTAAATTTTAGGCATGTGCATGTTCATATATTCTTTGCTGACAGATGTACTTAAAAGTAAGCTTGTCAAAATATCCGTACTGTTAAAGTATTGTAGAAGGCACCGTGTATGTTGCTACAATTGTAAGATGACGAAATGCAGGGAAGGTTTGTGCTGAGGTTTTTGTGCTGTGTTGCAGCTTTAATTGTTCGAGGACCTCTGTGTGTTCATTTCTGACCACTCGCAGTCACCTGATATGGTGCTTGCATTTGCAAACGATCTAATTTGTCATAATGATCCTCACAGAAAAGCACAATGAGGTGTCTGGGAATGATATATAGGATAGGGCACAGGTCCACTAAACAATGGCTGGCATTGCTGCCAAACAAAGCGACCACACAACTGGGGTTTATAGTTGACACTAAAACTGAAGACCATGCACCGTGCAAAAGCCCAGATGTCCATTCCTAAGCACTCTTTCCTGAGCACAGCACAACATCTGTAAGGTAAGATGTATGACAACAGGTTTCAAAGTTATGATCCCATTTATTCAAGCAGTGAGAGCACAAAAAACCCAAAACAAAACAGATGGAAGCAAAGGAAACCAGATTAAGATGCTTTGCAGTGTATAATTTTTCAAGTTTGCTCATTCGCTTGACCTATACTCACAGAATAAGCAGCAAACATTACAGACTTAGACAATTTTACCCTTCAATTTAATTGGCCACTTAAAAAAATGGATAATACTTCATCTTACTATAAAAGATGAATCCTATTTGCATCTGTTTTTGTGTGCTCTTCACATGTCTTGACAAACATTCTTAGTTTCTACTTTACACTCGGTGGTGTGTTGCTTGAAACCTGAGGAATTGTAATGTTGAGTGTAAAGTGGTTTGAATGAGTAGTTTGAGAAGAACCTTTAAAAAGAAAAAGACAGTCAGCGACTAAATTAGAACTGATTATTATGTTACGGATGTCACTGATTATGAAAATGGTGCTATGGCAAGATGGCTGCACCAGGTTTAGGCATGAATTGACCCCTGAGAACCAGCTGCAGCTAAACCTCACCCTCATCATCTTCTGACGTTTGGACAAAGAGCCATCAGTGTGTGCTCTGTAATTCCTTCAGACAAAAATGGTTTGTTTTTGTAATTCCGGTCACTCTGAGTGTCTGATTGATTTAGACTTCAGATGAAGTTGTAAATGGTTTTAACACACAGCAATGATCGTCAGTGGGGTTTACTGTGTCTTCATCCTGGGTGGAGTCATGGTGATTGATGATTATACACATCTGTTTGCTATTAGTTTCTAATTTGGGCGGAATCACAGCGATTGCCAGTTTCATGCACCTGTTGACTGAACTGGCCTCTTTTTAGCAGAGATAGCTACCCTGCACTTCAATTCACCAATGAATGCTGGATAGCTGTGAATGATGTGTGTATTTCTGGACAGATGACTGAGTACACTCACAAAATGTCACATATCTGTGTGCCACGCCCTTTTATATGGATCCTCCATACATCTCACATTACTCAAAGGATTTGGCCCCAGTGCCCAGATATCCCAGGGCTCCTGCATCTATACTTTGATGGATCAGAGCCAACTCCAGGCCACAGTGCAGCCTCAGGGGATTGAGTTAGGGTCCATCCATGTCCTGTGGATGATCGACAGGATTTTGATCTACAGATTTGTTGGTCGGGTCGACACCTTGAGCTCTTTGTCAACTTTCTCTGACAGTTCCTGAACAGCAATGGAGAAGCATTGCCATTCTAGGAGGAACATTTCCATTGGTAAGTGCCTCTGTATTAAAGGGGTGCATTGTCTGCAATGGTGTTTGGGTGAATGGTGTGTGTCAAGTGGCATCCACAATTCCCAGAGCAAGATGTTCCTGCAGAACATTGCATTTTAACGTGATGATCAATGTCATTAACTCCACCTGTCAGTGGTTTTAATGTTGTGTCTAAATGGTGTGTAAAACTACTTTAAAGCCTTCCTGTTTGTGTTGAGGTCCAATAAAATCAAAGTGAAGAATCCTGCAGCGAATGATGTGCTTACCAATGTGGGCAAAAAAAAAAACAGATGAGACAAATGAGGAACGTTATTTGACATTTAATCCTCACCGGTAACAGTGAGCACTAACTCTAAAACAGACGTCATCCCTGTCTCTCCTTCATTCCTGCTCTCCCCAAGATAAGAGGTCAATATGAAGATAAATGATGTGATGGAGACACTATGAATGATGAAGATCACTGGATGATGATAAAGGGTAGAAGGATGAAACATGGCTTGAGGGAACATTCAGTCAAGGTCTTTTGTGATATTTTAGGGCAGCAATAGCACAGGTGCAAAGTGCAGTCGAGCGCAGAGATCACACAGGGCATGGTGTCTATGTCTGGTATTTCTGAGGCCAGAGGCATGTGGCTCACCTGTGATGCAGTTAAAAACTTAGTGGGATTTTGCAGAATAACTTTAGTCAGTGAGCGTGTGACTGTAGGGACTGGCATTAATCCATCTCCTCTCACCTCTTTAAAAGCAGTGCAATCTCCACCAAGAAGAGTGTCTTTTTTTAGTATGATTCACTTTTGCTGAAGAATTTATGATTTTTTTTAAAAAAAGCCAGGTGGAATACACTTAAATGGGATTTGTGTGATTGTGTAATTGTGTGAGGCGATTGTAGGTGCTTTTGCTGCACCTAAATAATGCAGCACACACCGCAGCTGTGCTTTGCAATGTATAACTCTGAACAGGCCTTTGGCACAAACCCCCGGTCATCCTTGTACCCAAATTACCTTTCTTTCAGGCATGCACTTCACTGTGCCTCTCCCTCTTCTTTGACAGTTTAATTTCTAGCATGACAAAGAGTGGTGTGCATGTGACCACCTGCAAAGCCTCCAGCGGCTCTTGTGTCACAGACATTAGACTCTGATGGTCTTATTTGTCAAGGTTCAGGATGGTCTCATCTGTGATTGGTGTGTGAATTCATTGTTGGTCATGACAGGTAACAGAGTTTTCACCAGGGAGAAACAGAGTAGATGTATGAAGGAAGTGAAACAGTAATGTGTATATTAGAAAAAAATATTGAAAATGGCTTTAAATAGTGGGAATGTATAAATATAAATTATAGATGAGATTGTGTCTACCCTTGCACATTAAAAACAGCTCTGTGTTTAAACAACTCAAGGAGTTGTTAGTTGGGGAGAGGGGTTAAGGTACACATAAGACAGTGAGAAAAGAGCAAAGATGTCCATTTTAGTAGTGGCGATGTTAAAAGGTTGCTGTGACTGTTACCATTATGGTGGTACAGGTATTGTTTTTTATTGCACAGGTTTTGAGGTAAACAGTCCAATACAGTGTTCACATTAGAATTTAATCTACCTGAAATATATTGCTTGCATGTATTTGCTTGCTTTGCCATATGATGCTGCATTGTGTTGTTTCAAAAGTTGAGCCAAGGTAATTTAGTCCCATTTAAAAAAAAAAAAAGCAAACCCATTCAAATGAAGCAATAGGCTGCTTTTTTCAAAGTATGACTTTAAGGCACCAGTATACTCCATTAGAACTGATTATTGGTTGGTCCTCGCTTCAAAAATTTTCCCTGTATGTTTCTCTCCAATATTTGTCGTATTTGCAGCTGTCCTTGTTACATTCATGTGGGAAAGTATTCAGGGCCTTAAGCACACTGGCTTGCCTTTTGCATTTAAAAAACAATCTTGTTTGAACATTTCTCTCGGATAGAGTGATTCTCCATGTGCTTTTTTTCCCCTTGCCCATAAAATGTGATGTCTTCGATGACACAAAACATCTGATCATGAAATGTATTTTATTTTATTTTTAATTTTTTTTGGAAAGCAAATTATGTTATTTCATCATCTTTAAAAGGATTAAATATCAGGAAATTTGTAAAGTATTTTTGCCTACCCTCGCAGGCCGGATGAAACAATGTCATGAACCATACATGGGCCAGAGGTTCCCCAGCTCTTAGGCACACTCAACTGTGATGTTTTTACTTTCTTACTTCACCTGTCATCTCTCTCTCTCTCTCTGTCACTCTGTTTTTCATGGAGGGATATAAAAAATTTACTTGTGGCTTGCTAACTTTCTTTCAGTGTAATTCAATCTGTGAGCCTTCCAATTACTGTAATGTGTAATCTGATTTCAGTTACAATAAGACATGATGCGATTACACTTTTGGCATTATAAACTTATTATTATAGTAATGCAACACCTGGAAAGCCTTTGAGTATGTGTGTGTGTGTAATAGAGAGAGAGAGAAGGAGAGAGAGAGTGTATATGTAGAAACATGCAGACAGTAAAAGAGCCGCAGAGTTTTTGTACTTGTGGAAGAGAACTTGATTAATTTCATTGGGCCTGACCCCCCAAACAAATCCAATATAACTGTCTGCAAGCTACTTATACAGCAATCCCAGTGGTGTGTGGTTTGTGTCCGTGTGTGTGCATGTGTATTTTTCTGTGTCTTTTAGAGTGCGTGCCTCTGTAAACCTGTTTGTCTTTGTTTGTGTGTGTGGTTTTATTTGTCTACCTGACAGTGTGTGTCTATTCAGTTAGTAGCCAATAGGTCAAAGCTTGGGTCAAGGTGACTTAGTGAATCAAAACAAGCTAATTAGCTGCTAACCTAATTAGCTCGTCTAACAACGCAGGTTAAAAAAAGGAAAGAAAAAAGAGGCAATGTTCACCCCTCTCTTTACCTCCCTCCTCCCATTCCTTAATGAAATATGTGTCTTCCCTCTCTCCTTTCTTCTCCTTATCATAATCAGTCTCTTCTGGGCATAGACTCAGAGTTTAACCTCCTCAAAGTCAATTTACCATCGCACTTCTCCTCTTCGCCTCTGTTTTCCCTCTCTATTCCTGTCCTCAGCCCACCCCCATTTTTCTCCGTCTCACACTTGTAATTTCCCGTCTCTTTGTCTCCATTGCAACTTCCATTGCTGCTGTCCTCCTACAGGCCCAAGTGAAGGAGATACAATGCTAAATCAGCACTGTATTCCCACTGTAGTTCCTGATCAAATGATCAAATCCTGCAGGAATCGTGGTAAAACAGGTATTTTTTGCACCTTTGCAACACTTTTCAATTCTGTCCTACCTTGCAAGAAGGCTCCATGAGTGACAGCTCCAATAAGGACACTAAATGAATCTTAGGTTGACACTTGTCGCTGTTGGACCATTGGATCATTACACTTGACTTAAAAAATCTTATTGTATTGAACTCTGACTGACTAATCTGAGCTTAAATTAGTTTTCTGTAGAGCTGTAACGCCATTGTTAAAGTAAAAAAAGTCAAAAAGCTGATGGTTCCACCCTTTTAGAGGCCTTTTCACACACACACAGGATGTGCTGTAAAAGTGATACCTAGATGTGAAATAATCTCCTGTAAGTACAACTGAATATTCCAGTGTTTCACCATGGACAGTAAAGCATCATTGTGTTTGTGAAAACACCATCGATCAGAGTTGATCATTCTTGATGGAGTTCATGAGTTTATTTACTAATACAGAGCTTGTGGCCTTGCTTGTTGAAATGAAATCTGTGTGACAAAGATTGGTTCTGGTGATGCCAGAGTAGCATGGCTGTTGTGATTTTAGAGAATATGGGAGTGACTCTTCATGGATGAATTTTTTAACACAAGTATTCCTCTGTTTATTCATTAATTTATTTTTATTCACACAGATTATTGGTTCAAGCAAAAGTTTTGTCAGGAAACTATGGTGGCATCTATGGTGTATTAACTGTGTCCTTTCAGCTGTTTCTGTGTCAGAGGGCAAAACCTGGGGATATTACAAAGTATAGGATTTAACACATTAGCTTAAATCAGCCAAATCTGCAATGAAGCTGCTGCTTGCAGTTTGCAGAAGTAAACTATCAAAGCTACGCAATACCGTGCATGGGAAACACAGTTACCAGGTTTGCCATTGTCATTAGAAGTCACGACACGACGTCCATTCAGCACAAAATAATTGGTTCATGCCTTTATTTACAATAAGAATGCTCAGAAAAAATTTGATAGTTTCTTATTAGGATGTTATTTAAAACCAGTAACACCAGTTATGTAAACCAGTGTCTATCATCTTTGTCTGCATGAGCTGCTTTTGTGGAAAATCTCCCACTGGGAATTAAAAAAGGTCTCAGATCTAATCTAATACCAATTACGTTGCTTTTTTTGCTGCATTAAATTTGTGGTTTGTGTGAAAGTACTTATGACAGAACCACAGAAAAAAGAGAGGAGAAAATAATTGGCACATAAATTGAAAAATTTACTTAAGTTGCAGCAGTATAATGTTACTTTGATGGTTTGTATTAAAACCTTTAAGTACTGTTTTCAACAGAGAGTCACAATACTGAGCCTTTGTCAGACTGTTTGTGGTAAAGCTGCAAACTGTAGTTTCTGTTATTAAATACAGACTGGTTAAAAAACCAGAGGGAAGATCCATTAATCAAGTAGATCTGAGGGTAGTTTTGTCAAGCAAGTAATACATTAATTGGTCTAATATTTGGTATCTAAAATTTAAAAAAATCTCATTATTTTAAGTGAAATTACAAAACTTCAATGGTTCCAACTAATTTAAATAAGTCTTTGACATCTATTACAATAAAACTAAATAACAAAATTTTAGTGACTTTCAGACAGACAAAGCAAACTTTCTAATATGTCAGCTGGACATTTTTCACTGAGAATTTTTATTAAGGATAAATCAGGGAAACAAAATTGGAAAGTTACTAACAGCTGCATTTAGTGCAGCAATGGAGCAAAGTTTAACACATTAAAGAACAGGATTGGATAGACTTTATTGTCCCTGTGGGAAATTTGCCTTGGACTCAGTGTCTGCAGTATTAAAAAAAAACAGTAAAAACATCACATACATCCAACAGTTGCGCATGCCCATCTGCATCATCATTGTAAAAACATGCACACACATTACAATTATACTGCGCTGAACAGTGAAATAAGAAATACAACCATGGCATAAACACATCCCAGCCTGGGTGGTGATGAAGGCTTTAATGGACAAATGAGCTTTTGAAGCAGTTGTTTCTGCGTAGAGGGACCCTGTACCGTCTGCGGTAAGGAGCTCATATTCAGGGGGAAAAAACTTGAGTTAGATCTGAGATGATTTTTTGTGCCTGTCTAATTACGGTTTGTTGAAAGATATCTTGAAGGCTGGGATGTTGACAGACTCCTATAATCTTCATGGCTGTCTGTATTAGTCTGTTGATTTGGGCCTTAAAGTGGACTGTCAAGTCATTTTACCATGCAGAGATCCCAAAGCACAGGAGGCTTTCTACAACAGCATGATAGAAGCTGAACTTTACAGGTCACACCAAAATTTATGAGCAAGGCGTCAAGTTTAAGAAAGAGAAATGTAGAAACAAGTAAAAACATAGAAAGGAGAACAAAACTGATCCTAATTAAAACTAACTTAGATAGGCATTATAAATGGACAGATTGCATACAAAATCAAAAAGCAATAAATAAGATACAGAAGAAGACTGAAGCAGACCTGATCACAGAGTTACAACCAGAATAAAACAGAGACGAGTGTAGCGATGAATGTAATTTATTTTTTCTGTAGGAAATTACAGCCATCTGTTTCATCAGGAAGATTTGGTATTTTGATATTAAACTCAACTCTGGCATTTAAATGTGGTATTTTAAAATGAGCCTTTTCATTAAAATTTGCTTCATGAACTTAAAACTCTAAACCACTGAATATATATACAGTATATATATATATCTTATTTGATTATACAAACAGCAGTGGTAAATAAGATCGTGCAATCTGCTGCAGCATCATTACCTACAGCAATAAGATGAGGGTTAAATTTAAACTTCTGCATACTTTCACCAACATATCTTATCCAGCCTGTGGGATATAAATGGAGGCAGAGAGGGAAGCGGAGGAAGGGAAAGCGGTGGAGTGTCTGCAAAGATTAATTTACAACGTTTGAGTTCGTTGTTTGAGCTTCATCTAAATCGTAGAGCTGCAGCATCCAATCATGGCTCAGTCAACATTCAAAGCGTGGCTTTTATTTTCTTAGATTATATGTATTAATTTACTTATTTATTTTGTAATATTATGCACACATTTTATATTGGGAGATATAGAGGAGAGAGTGAGGATGAAAGACGAGTGTGTGAGAGAGAGGAGAAATGAAGTCGAACAAAAAAAGATCAAGGCCAAAGTTTTGTCCCATTCAGAGTCAAAGTTTATAATGTTTTACTTTTACAATAAAAAGACAATAAATTTGGCCTTTGGTGGTCTCTTATGTTTAGTGTTTCTAACGAAAATGCATTATGTTCACCCTTGAGGTCTAAAAAATGTATAAAATGCATTTCCTTTCTCAGGAAACATTTATAAAGATGATTTTTCCCTCTTCATTCATACTTCTTACTAGCTAGCTCTTCATTTCCTGCATTTGTTTGCCAATTGCTGCATTTTTTGGCATGTTATTACCTTTGCACATTCATGAACTATTAAAAAATCATCGGCTGGAACATGTGTCACATGAGCATGTGAGTCCCTATGCTCTTGGATGAAAACAGGCAAGATGCAAACCCACTTGATAAGGGAATAATAGTAAAAAATGAAAAAGTTATCAACTTCGAGCAGTTGACCCACATGTGCATATGAGAAAAAGCACCAAAGTATCAATCACTCCTCTTAAAATGAAGATATTTAACAAGACACCAGACAGTGAATCTGAACACATAGTAATTTGAAGAGAACACCTCATTTTGTCTAACATTTGAAAATTTGCAAGGGCAGGGCATTAAATTAGGGTTAATAGAGTTGAATGTGAGTGTGTCCACCATTCACTACCACTACCAAAGCATCTCTTTCACATTTCACAGGCAAAGTGTTATGATCACTTTTAACATCTTTTAGGAGAATAAACCCAGTGGCATATAATCTTTCATCCCTCCTCATCTCCTTTAACACCTGAACTAGACATCACGTGTTTACTGTGTTTGGATCTTCATTGGTGTGTGTGAAAGCAAAAAACAGAAATGTGACTAATGTGGCGTTAAAATAAGACATTAGAAAATCCTGTATGAATGTGTGATTTTAACCAGGATCTAGTTAAAGAAAGCAGAGACGCTGCAGACATGTTTAAGGCACAAGGTTAACTCTGAGGCTGACCTGCTTTTAACAAATGGTTTAATTTTGAAGGCTGTCATACTTCATGCACACGGACCATTAGTCCAACCCTGCAGGGACCTTAACCAGCCTCCTCTAAATGTTTGATGTTTAGTTGAGTGCTTATGAATGATTCATGAAGAAAATACAGACCTAATGTTTTGAAATGCTTTCCAGGAAACAGGGATTGTTAAGGATTACTTCACCAAAAACTCAGTGACTTCTTCTTACTCCCTTACAACCTGCTATGAGTGAAACTGCAACCCAACCACTGCTACTATACACACAGGCACACACACAAGCTCCAACATCATTTCGTATCATTTCTTTCCATTCTACTCAGTTTTTACCTGTAAAAGGTCAATATACCATCACAAATGCTTTGTAGTGCACTTCCTTTCCATAGAATGAAAAAATATTGCCTCTCATCTTCCCACTGAAAGCCACTTTGTTTGACCTTCTGCATCAATACAATAGTGACTTCTTGCCCATTGACTATCCGTTCCAAATAAGACCATAAATTGCTTTCTTATAAATAGAAACAGATCAGTTGGAAACATGATTGAGGTGGGCTCCAAAGGAGGTTAAAGAGGTTAGTTTGCAGTGTCTCTTATTGATCACTATGATGATGTATTGACCTGTGTAAGATTATACTTTTTAATCTGCTAAAAGACTGTTTTCAGT
>JAPZDY010000001.1:17565078-17577509 GCA_029783645.1 Ctenochaetus hawaiiensis | reverse complement strand
AAGCCTTGCAAGTGGTATTTTAGCCAGGGCTGGCAGGGAGATGAGATAATGATCGCTTTGTAAAGACAATCAAGCTGAATATATTGTGTTTAAGTGTCAGTGTGACACTGCTAGGACAATGAAAAACCTGCAAAGAAATTTTAATCTTTTGTAAAGAATGGCGCGTGAGTTGAATTTGGTTGACGCAGTGGTATCTTTTCTTGCAAATGAAATTTTCCTGATGCATCACAGTCTAATAGACGGCATCAGGTTGTTGTATGTGACCATTCCAAATGCAGGTTTTTTCATTTAAAAAAGATATTTTGCGTGAAGGTGCTTAGTATTCCATATAATTTGTAAATACTGTAAATATTGCTGATGGAGTTAGATGATAAGCTGATGTTCAATTTAATGAAATGAATCTTCTTCCCAGTTTCTTAATGAAGGAATGTTATGCTTTTCTATACGACAGAGGTTTCCATAAGTGCCAGTAGTTGATATTAGTCGGGTTCAGAAGCTGCATTAGAGGAGAGTGTGGGCATAAACTGACTCTTAATTACTTCAGCAACCCTTGGTAGTAATATAATCAAGGCTGAAAGAGTCATCATGGACAAACCAGACATTTTAGTGTCTCATCAACGAGTCTTTAAAAGGGTCAGCGAAACATAAACCATGACTCTCGTTCCAGCAGTGTCTTTTTTCTGAGTTATTCTCTCTCTCTTCACTTCTCTCTTTCTCGCCCTTGATTTTTTCTTATCTTTCAAAAACAAAGACTGGGCATTCAGAGTTGTTATTATTCTTTTAGAATGACTTCAAGAAACTGATCTATCTTTCATTCCACATTCAGATGTTGTGTCACTTTTATATTAAGTTCTTTTGTAAAGTCTGTGCTCATTACAGGAGGCACATCTCCACTGCTCAGAGACTGGACGTTTCTTCCTTCTTAACATCACATTGTTTCAGAGTTTTGTTTATTACATCCAGAGAAAAAGAAAAAGAAGAAAACAACTAGTTAGCATGAGCAATCACAAAGATTTAAACAAGATCAACAGTAAATACATGGGAAAAGACTTGACTATACACAACCCAGGCTGACTAATGTATGATCTAAAGGATTTGCAGAGCATAAACATCACAGCAGTGACAACTTATCACTAAATATTACGCCAAAAGAGAGACACACTCAGGGTTTAACATGCTTAAATAAATTCCTCTTCTATCAACAGGAATAAACTCAGAGTGCACATGCATGTCAGACAGACATGTTGCAGGGCTGGTAGACATGTGATAAAAGACACATTCAGATAGGGAATACCCCAGTCAATACAACCTGACAACATATGCAACCTCTGCAGAGGGTCAATAGCTTTGTAATGGATTGGAAATTAACTTCATTAATGAGATGTGTGTATGTTGGGACTGGGGGTGGGTATTCAAGACCATGAGTACACAGAGCGGTAAAAGGGGCGGCATCCAGAGATAGAGGAAGACAGTGAGAGCATGCAACAGATATCAGGTAGAGCCGATGAAGAGGAAGGATGAGAGATGGATGAAGAACAGACAGGCAAAAAGAGGAATATTGAAAAACAAGATAAAGGAAGAGCGAGAGAGAGAGACGGAAACCAAGAAAACAAGAAAGTGACAGAGATCAATAGAGAGAAGTGGGCTGTGGGAGAGGCTGAAGAGATGAAAGGGTGTCTGCTGATTTGTTCCCTAACTGGAGAATTGAAATTGATCTCAGAGACGGGTGTGTGTCCGTGTGTGTGTGTGTGTGTGTGTGTTTGTCAGCGGCTGCCATGTTAGGAAGTTTGTACCCAGGCATATGGGTGCACAGTTGTGTCTGTGTGAACTTTGTGTGATGTATGTGTGTGTGTGTGTTCATGCAGGCATGTTAGAGAGAGGGAGAGACGGGTCATCCAGCTGATTGAAATCGACAGAACAGCACACGCACACACACACACACACGTGGAGTTTGGTCAGATACCGTTTTATAAGGGTCAAATATTTTCGATTGGCTATTACTAATGGGTCACATGCTGTTTGACTGAGTTTCATATACTTTAAGTGCAAGGTCAAGCATTTTAAACTGGTTGCAATTAATTTCCTTTGAAGTTCGGTCAAAGGGAAGGAAAACAAGTTGATCTGTGTTGCTACATGAATGCTCAAGTCTAACCTTTTTTGGTGATGTTGAGAGGAAACTGTTTCTATCAAAGTTGTGTATGTGATTATATATATATATATATATATATATATATGTGAGTGAATGTGTGAGGGAGAAAGAGAGCTTAAACATCATACTATTACCAGGAGTCATCTTCATAAATAAAATCAAAACTTTCCATCATCTGTAGGGCTTATGGGCTTCTAATCCACTGATGATACAAATAGTCTCCAAAGAGATCAGTTGGTAAGGCAGTGAAAAACACACTGCAGGTATTCATGGGCATGAATTACTTTTCACAACACAGAGCACCTGGTGTTTATAAAGCCAGAATACTTTTGGAGGCAGATGTTTACCTCACAACACGGAGAATTGTTTGAGTTATTATACTATAGATCTGCTCTGAAACACCTGTGTTCACATCTTTTTCTGAATTTTGTTGTATTTTTGTACAAAATGTGTGGTAAGACAAATATCTGGTCATCTGTCATTAATTCACAAGACAGATGAAGCAATGTTTTCTCTGCTGTTATATACAGAAGCAAACCTGTGTTTGTAAAAACCCAGTTAACTTTTTGCAAGACAAAATATGAGAAAAATAAGGTTACTTCAGTCCATTTTAAAAAAACAGAAGAAACAACTGAATTCCAGTGGTCATTAGTGAGCATGGGTGCTGATAGTGTGGCAGCATCTATCACCCCAATTTTTCTGGGTCCTTTCCCATACACTGTTACCGCAAGAGTTTTATAGCTGTTTTCCCTTTAATATTTTGCAAAGTGGCCCTTATGTTTTTGCTTGACTTTGCAGATTTAGTGCAGCATCTCTGCATCCCCACATCCTCCTAAAACATGCGAAAAAAAAACAAAACAAAGCATGCATAAGTCCAGAAACTGCTCCTGCTCAGGAATGCATCTTTGCTGGTATGACACATGAAATGAATCTGCTTCTGTGTTGCTGCTAATCACAAAAACTGGAAATGGACTGTGATTTGTGATGCGATGTGCCCACCAATGGAATGGCTCTCTCACTTTACAAGCATGCAAGTTGACTTGACTAACATGAAAAGCAGGATATTAATTTTCCCCGTCAGCGTGTTATACTGATGACTTGTGAATTGTCATTTTCCCAGAGATGCCAGGAACCTTTCAGTCTTGTACAAAAGAGGTGTTGATCACAATTGGTATCTCCAGTATTCTGTGCATACAGTTAATCACAGTTTGATTTGTTTCCCTTATCAGAGGGAACGTAGGGACACTATTAATCTGTTCACTCCTTCCTCGACTGCTTCCTGTCTTCACATAAAGAACTGATCTCAGAGGGGATGCAATAAACACAAAATCAATTCCCTCATTATTAAAGTTTTCTAATTAATATTCTGCACAGAGTCCATATCAAAATCACAAACTCCATGCAAAGGAAAAATCATTTCAGAAACTGAAGACAACTGAAGATGAGGTGAATGAAAGAGAATGAAAAAACTGGAGGAATATTAAATTTGTTAACAGAAAAGTTTGGCTTTGGCACAACCGCGGCAGAAACAATGAATTAGACAATGAATGCAGTTCAATGAATGAGATTCTAGTGTAAAAGAAAACTCCCCTCGAATCCATAGTTGGTGGTGCTGGTGATGAGGAAAGGAGCTTTAGTTTGGGATGACTTACTGATGAATTAAGTTCTGATTGGAGGGTTGGACTGGAGATGGCCAGGCATCTGTAGCAGAAGTGGTGGAGGGGTGGAGGTGGGTCACAAATTCTTCTGGGTCCTGAAATGACAGCTGAATGACGGCAGAGAGTAAGAACAGTTTTAAAGTTTGACAGCTTAAGTGACTGGCTGAAAGCAAGCTTTTTCAGGTTGTGATTGGATGAAGGGGAGAATGAGTGAGTGGAGTTTTTGAATAGCAGCATGCTTTGCTCCTTAATCTACCTGCAGTTAAACCACGTCACACAATTAACATCACACAACTTATCGTCTCATCACTGTGATGTAATTTCTGTTGTGGGCTAGAATCACAAAGCTGTTTCTGAAATGTATTTTTTAAAGAGTTTCAAGTTAGCTAGGCATCTTTGTGGGACTTTGTGCATATGTTTAAAAGCAGAGTTAGTTTGCCGTCATATTTTCTACATCACTTAAGTTATTTATTTGATAAATTATCTCAGACATATCAAAGAGTGCTGCATCGAGCAGTAAGACTGTGCACTGTACAAGAAGCAGTTTCAGGGGTTGTGCTAAAGGGCCAGCTACTAATTTTTGGCCATGTTAGCCACAACCCTCGGGATGGGGATGTCAGTCTGTCTTTCCTCCGCTTTGGTTTAGACTGAAGTGTCTTAAAAGCTGCCGGATGAATCGAATGAGAGGGATGAATTTTTGTACAGACATTTATAATTCCTTCATGAGTATCCTATTCACTTTGGTGATTTTTTTCGGTGATTACTTTTCTTGTCAAATATTTCACTTTTGTCTTGAAATTTCTCAACATCAACTGGATGGATGACTTAAGATACGCTGAGTTCTCTTTAGTTTTCTCTTAGAGCTTTTCAAAACTTTCCCAGTCTTTTGTTGCCTCTGATCCAGCTTATTTTGAAACTTGTTGCTGGCATCAAAGTAAGAATCATATGCATACAAAATTGAGGAGGCTAAACATTAAATATGTGTTTGTGCTGTTTTTAGTGGAGTCTAGGGTAAAGTAAAAGGATCAAAGATCACAGTCTTTCCTTAAATGTTTTAGTTGTTGAACTTTAATTGCTGACACTTAATAACTGCAAACTGCCATCACGCTCTTACCTTAGCTGCACGCTCTTACCTTAGCTGTTTTATTCATGTCCAGGTCACATATGGCACACAAGCACACGGTAACCTGTGGTGTCTGTGTATGACGCACATAGCCTCCTTGCCATAAAGCCTCTCTAGATACATTTACACAGTGAAACAGTTGCACTTTGGCAGGTTAAGGCACCAAAACAAGGTTAGGTTAAAGTAAAGGGTTTTACTTTTGGTTTCTAACAGAACTCCAAAACTCAGTGTGAACCGATACAACATCAGATTGAGGTGGCAATGCATGTAATATGTTGATACCTTTAGGTTTTCAATGGAGTTTGTTTAAAGCCTGGTGTTTCTAATACAAATGCTTGAGTTACTTGTGAGTCTGTGTGAGACAAATTGTTACTCTCCCTGAAATGTAAAAAAAAAAAAAAAAAATTGGCCATGAGTGTAATCTGGGCAGCAGTTAAATTTTCTTTAAAATACTGATTTAGCAAAAAATGTTACTATATACTATTTCATAAACGCATTCTTTAAGGACACGTTGTTTTTTCTGCATGTGAAAGGAGTACTTCCTTTTTTTGCACATTAAAATGTAGTCATCTCCCTTGTCAAAATATATTTTTTTCAGCTTTTTGTCTCTATCTGTCTCTCTGTTTTCCATCTTCTTTCCTCTTTCCTTTCATGTCTCACTTACACCTGTTTCTGTCTCTCTCCATCTGAAGGAAAAGAGTGAGAGAAAATAATTCTCATTCAGCGCAGCAATTCACAGTGCAATCATAGGGAATATGCAATTAACGGGGAAAGCCTTCAGTCAATAGCACGTTGTGTGTACTCATACACCTCGTCTCCCCTCTACTTTTCTTTTACCTTCTCCCCCTCCCTCCAACTCCCTCCCCCCCCATCCCCCCTGGCATCCTCCTCTCTTTTGTTGAGTACCCTCTCTTCTCTCCTCCTGCACGCTTAAACCTATCTTCATGGAAAGAGCTCATTGCTCCCTCTCCTTCCCCCCTCGTCTTGCAAATCATTTCTCATTTAACCACATCTCATCATCCCTTACCATCATCATTACCAAAGCCCCCCCACTCCCCTGCATCCCTTTCCTCTATTACAGTACTTGTCTCCCTCCCACCAGCCCCACGCTCACACAGCTTTCATCATTATCATCACCACCTCCTCCCAATCTGTTTACTCTCTCCACCCCCACTCCCTTACCGCCTCCCTCCCTCCCTTCCTCCCTCAGTAACTCAGTGGCATCCTAATTTCGCAAGTTCCTCTCTCCTGCTTTTCTACACCTATTTTCCATTTTCTCCCCCGGTGTTGGTGCAAATGGCTCAGAACCAGAAAATGTGCCAACGTCCCCTCCAACAACTCTCTGGATGCTTTCACAGCATCTGTAAAGTCGCTCTTCCATTCATTATCGATGGAGTAGGTTCAGAGCTTTGTCTCTCCCTGTCATCACCGAGAGAGGGTTGGTTCTTTGGTTCCTGGATTTGGGAGGAACTTTGCATGTTGACAAATTCAGCGTTTATTCATCTCTTCTGCCTCTTTTTTAATAAGTGCTATTCTTATCCTCCTTGTTTTTCCCTCCTCCTTCTCTTACCTTTTTCATTATCACTGCCTCACCTGAGCCATTACACTTTACCTTTGCCATTGTTCTTCCCTTTTCTGTCTCCCCTTTCACTACACTGCAGTCTCTGTGCCTCCTTCATTATCATTTTTCTTTTCTGACTCCTGTCTTTCACTCTTGTAACCTCTCATACTGAATTTATGTCAAATATTTATTGGACTCTCTGAGAACTAGACACATCCACTTGGTGAAAAGACCTACTAAAGTGCCAATAAACCTGTGGCAAAGTGGCTGCAAAGCCTCTATCCCCTGCAGTTACTCTAAGTTTCATTTGTTGGCCAACAAAGGAGTAAAATAAGACTTTTGAAATGCTGTGACTAGAAGGGTATTGGGGGAGTAAGCGTTTGGGAAAAATACAGAGCCAGTCCCAGGTCAGAATATATTGTGGCTTTCCTGTTTTACCCATTTTAGAAGCATTACACTAATGTTGCAGGATATCTCTTAATACAAGTGATCATTTTTAAGTATCTTTACATTGATTGACATTACCATTTTAATCTACTAAGTAGCTCAAGATCACGTCTAGCCATCATTTTAAGTCAGTTAAAGCTAAGATTTTAATTATTAGAGCCCTCAAGCCAATAAAACCTGATGGTACAAACCCACTGAGGCAACAATGATTCGACAGGGAGTGGCAAATATGCACAAAGAGTTCAAACCTGGTGGAGTAATTCTTTTCCTCCAGCTAATTAAGAAGTTAATGTCGTATTTAAAATCAGCAGGTGTCTCCAAGGTTGATAAGTCACTATGGGCTCATTTTATTGCTGGAGAGAAGAAGGGAAAGTAAAAGAGACAGTGAACGGAAGTTTTAATCAGGAAACCAGATGTTTTTGTTGAGAACTTGCTAGAGTCACCAAGGACTTCTTTTCTATTCTCTTCATCTCCCTCACACATCTTCTAAACTCCTCTTTTCCTCCCTCCTGTCCATTTTTGTTTTTCCTCTTTGATTTCTTTTCCAATTCCTCTGCCACCTCTTCTTCCTCTTCTCTAACCTTCCCTTGTTTCAGTCGTCTTTATCTTTTTCTACCTCAGCTCTCCATATTTTCTTCTCATGTATAAGTGCAACAATTTTTCTAATCTTTGTCTCAGTGCTGTCTCAATGCATTTTTTAACTTTCTGACTCACTCTGTCAGTGATTTTGCCTTATTGCCTCCTTGCCCTTTATAATATCTCCCTTCTTCTGTCATTTCCTCTAAAAGGTGTCATGTTTGACTTTGAGCTTTCTCAGGAGAACAGTACAGGGACGTACACACACACACACACATAAATACGCACACACACACACACAAACCTGGGCACAAACACGCTGCAAAACACACAAATCACCCCCGGACAGAAGGGCCTTGTATTTGTATGGGAAGACACTTCAGGCAACTTGGGTTTGGTCCAGCGACAAAAGTAGTTCAACATTCTGTTCTCATACGAGTGAGACGTCTTAAAACTTTCTCTGTCAGGTTGAATAAATAGAGTGGCTCACCTTGAAGCCTTTGCTCATTAAAATGTGGTGGTTTTCTTGACCTGTGGGGACTCAAGTTGAGTCAATTAAGGCTGTCCTCTACTGACCCTGGCTCAGTCAGATATGCTGTAGTCTACTTCTTCTCATGGGGATTCAGACACAATGAGAAAAGGTTTTTTGAACCCGGTACCAAGCAAACATATTGTAACAGTGCTTCTGTCATTTAGGTACCTATTGTGAACAGGTCCCACAGCGCAGCCTATGCTTGAATCCAAAGCACAATAAAATGATTATAGATGACAGCGGTCCCCTTTAACTTTAAAGCCGTTCACACTAAACTTTTGTACTTCTTTATACAAAAAATATATTGTTAGTTAGACTGTAGGGTTTCTGAGAGACTGGCAAAATTAAGATGCCACAACAACATCAGTTACTTTGTGCTATGAACGGCACACTTACATGTAATAATCATTGTACACTAATCAAGCAATTTCTAGGACAGATAGAAAGTTGCTTTTAGCTAAAGACAAAACAACAAAGTGAAGCAAAGATGGACAAACAAAGAATCATTCTGGATAAAAAAATAGGTGTATTTATAAATATAAACAAAAAGCAAAAATGACCAACAACATATAATGTTTATATTCATTTTTTTTTACAATGACATTAACTATTACAGCCCCACAGTTCATCCTGCATGGTATCTTCCCTTCTGTAATACTACAAACTGGAAAGACATCTGGTTTGCAGCCTTAAAATAAGTCTGATTATTTTAGACAAATAAAGCCAACTTATTTAAACTGTTTCCTGAGGACTGAAAGAGTAACCATGACAGTTTTAAAGAGTGTTAGACATTTTATTTTTAGCCAGTTGGACAGTCACATATAGATTTGCCATTTTTTTTAGTGGAGCTCAATAGCAATTCTGGGTTAATTCACTATTATCTTGTTTTTATGTAAAATAAACATTGTGAACTGACTGAAAGTTCATAAATTATGTTTTCTTTCACTGTCATATTCATTAATTCATCACTGACTCACTGCATTACATTTGACTTTACGTCCTGTATTTGATGATTACAAGTGTCACTGTAAAGGTCTTGTGTGTGTTTAAGTGTGTTGGATTATAAAGGAGTGATGCAGTGTTTTTTTCTGAGCTGTTGTTGTCTGAGGGTGATTGCGTCAGAATCAGAAAACTCAATTTTTTCTTACTGTGTTCTTCAGCTTGAACAAAAGTAGCTCTACTTCATTTCCCTGTTTGTTTTTCTGTATGATTTTGCTTGTAGAAATTGGGTGTTTGGCATACTTCTGCTCAGAAAGTTAACAATTCTGCCAGTATTTTTAAAAATTAATTTAGGCCAGCTTTTAAGCTGCCTGAGAGGACATCAAGATAGATATTAAGTTGGGGGATTGCTGTGTTGTTCTCAAACAAAGTAACTTAAATGTTTCTTTAAACGAAATTGAGGATTTTGTGAAGCGGTGATATGCTATACCTGACTGCAACACCCGTACTATACATCACCATTCTCCTACTAAATTTTCAATTAAATTTCACACTATTTTCCTACTGAGATGATATCTGAATTGTTAAATCATAGTTTACTCATTCTGTCTGTAATTCTGGTTTAATGTGGTAGACACTTTCCACAAAAAAAGGGAAGAAAAGTGCAACAGTAATTATTGACTCATCCTCAGTTGCCCCATGAATCTTCCAGTAGCTCTAAACAGATGTTAGGCCAAGAGCCGATTGTAGCTCTATTGTGGCTCTCTGAGACTATTGAAAAACCATTTGAAGCCAAGTACTGCTTTGCTAAAAGTTGAAATATTTTAGCTTCCAACCCTTTGTGGTCTGAGCTCCAGAAACATGCTGAACTTTAAAGCTGCTGAGGGCAAACAACAGAACTTGTTTTACCCTGAAGAAGGGGAGTAGAGAAATGAGAGATCTCCAGTGTAAATGCAGTTGTGACTCTGGGAACTTAGATAGAAATGACTGTCAGGAAGAAACAACATTGCTTATGCCTCTGACACATTATGGCTGAATTACAAGCTGTAATTAACCACATGTGTTGCTATTACTGGAGGAACAGCTCTCCTGGTTTTGCCTCATAGTGTTGTCTACCTAATAAGAGGCCATGATCACAAGGTAGTTACACACTATATGTCCTCAGTGTGTGCATTTCCCTTAGTAATTACCTCACAAAGGATCAATTTAGTCACCTGTAATTTGAATGCTTTACCGTATTTTTTTTTGTTGTTGTATAATTTTACAATCATGCCTGTATAATTCTTATTCTTTGCAATAACTGAGAGTCTCGACCTGCTATCAGGGGTTGCAATGTAAATTTTGTTCCGTATAATCGTAGTTTCAAAGAAAATGACTACACAGTGGGGATGCAGGGTAGCCTATTTATCTGTTCCGATAAATTAACAGCCAGTAATTAGAGGTTTATATTATTGATTGCAACCTATTAAGAGAATTGGAGATTTATATCATTGATTACAGCTTATAAGGAGAATCAATATTAGGAAGGCAAATTGTTTTCATAGACTTAACACACAATTACTAAACACTAGGTGACAGTACGCTCCCATTAAAGTTGGTTTGCACTCTGCCAAAAAACACAGGAAAAAAGAAATAAGAGAAGAGGAAACAGAAGAAGGAGAGGCAAGATAAGAAACAGAAGAAGAAGAAGAAAAAGATGACAGTTGTTGCACTCACACCATCGAGCTGCTGCGCCTGGGTAGAGCCAGGCAGTGAAGACGAGAGCCAAATATGTCTCTGCCTATGTGGATGTTGTTTCCACTCAGACAACATGATTGTAAAATACAATCCATTTCCTACAAGGTTCTGACAGGATGGAAAAATTAATGATGTCAGTTAGATTAGGTTTAGTTGGAGCTTTGGAATATTAAATTAGCCATCTTTACTCACAACATCTTACCCTACTTACCTTCAGGTGTGCATAAACACATTAGGAACTTCATTTAAAATGCAAAATGTGAAATTATCAGTTACATTATTGGCATTGGCCATGAGAAGCAGGTAGTTATTGGTTGTTGATATTGGCTAAAATAAATCAATACTGTGCATCTCTTATACTAATTTCTCTAAATGCTTATACTGTTCTGTGGTGACAGTTTATACACATACTTTGCACTAAAAATAATTTAAAAAAAACCCTGCAACTCTGATATGAAAAAATTGCAAACACCATTATCAAAGTGATCAAACTCCCTTTTTCCCCTCATGAGAATCATTAAAGAAGAAAAACATTTTAGGCCTGGATGTACTTTTAGTTTTGCATAATGAGTTTAAAGAAAGATATCTGCAGTGGTAGGAAATATTTTCTTTAAAAATGTTTTTTTTTTAATCAAATCAAATCTCTGCTGACACTGGTTTGCAATTTATTTCCCACCACACTGTCTGCTGTAATGTAGCAGGGTCCTTGCAACAGAGGGCAAATATGAACACCTCATTTTCTTATGTTTTGCCTATTTACAATAAAGTACAAAACACAAGACCCTGGAGGATTAGTATGTAAGTATTCATCTACAGGAAATAATGGTTTCCTTGGTTACTGACTTTATATTTTGACCCACAAGCAGTACAGATCTAAAGTAAGATCCTTAACTTGTGCTTGTTCCATCTGATATTATAGCAGAACTATTATTGGCTGCACCTTGTGCCTCACCACATTACTGTTGTAACCATAAAATGACAGCAAAGACCATCCTCAAGGTTATAATAGCTTTTACACAATAAAACTGCTCCTCTACACTCCTTGAGAGGTGTTCTTCAGAATAGTACACACATCAGAGCCCAGCCCCGAGCTACAGCATAAACCCAGGCTGCATTTGCTGTGCTTGTGATTTTTGCCATGGATGGAAACAGGGACAAGCCACTATCGCTGAGCTGCTCCTCAGAGACCTCACAGAAGATCCACTCTGCCTAATTTTGCTTGGTTGAGCTTCATGCTTACATGGGAAAATTTCTCAACAATAATCCAGAGGCTGCTGCATTAAAATTTTACCCGTGCAGTGATGCCTTAAGACAAGAACAAGATGCACAACGTCAACTGAACAGGGGAAATAATGGTTATATTTATCTTCTTCTGATTTATTCTGTACTGATTCATGATCAAAAATGTGTAGAACCAAAACTCAGCTCATGGTATCACATTCCTGCTCCCTCAGTCTTACTCCCTCCTTTAAGTTCTCTTGCATTCTATTTTTGACCAGTAGATGGCAGCCTGACCCCACTGAGCACAAGAAGCTGTCCATGGTGCTGAATGAATTCCCGCTCTCTTTCTCTTTTCCTCCCTCCCTCTAAGTATGTAGCTGGCTTACAGATTGGATGACTAATGTTTTTAGACTCATCTATCTATCTATCTATCTATCTATCTATCTATCTATCTATCTATCTATCTATCTATCTATCTATCTATCTAT
>JAPZDY010000001.1:17533003-17547428 GCA_029783645.1 Ctenochaetus hawaiiensis | reverse complement strand
CATATTATATTTTCTTTGTTGTCCCTATAATATCTGCTTGTATCAAACTAAAGAATGAAAACATTTAAATGATTGATTTTGGCACTCACAGAACTTGATTAAATTAAAGTCAAGATTAGAGTCCATTTAAGACACTGATAAAGTCAAAAGTGACTTGAAGCAAGGGGCAGGATTTGTTTATTAACATTTAAATGAAACAACAAAGATTTCCCAACTTTAACCAAAGTTTTGTTGTTGCCTAAAGCTAACCACTAAGTGTCAATCCGGATGTGAAAGCTGCTCTGTGGTCGAAAGGTCCAGCTCTTTGTACACCCACCGTGCAGATCGACCTGTGTGTAGAACAAACACGCAGCACTTCCTACACTCATACACAAGCACACTAATTGTTGTGGCAGATATAAACCAGAAAGCAACTGCATTTCCCGCAAAGTACATCCTCAGCATTTCTTGAGGAGGAGTTAGCTTGCAGAACAGTCTAGAGGTTGACAAAAGTATTGCACAGAGAAGAAGTGCCAGGGCAATGACTGAGCAAAAACGAGCTCAGACTGGAAGTAGACACTTTGTATATTTCCTGTGTGCCAGTCAGGGAGAAGAGTTAGGTTAGAAAATAGCATCCACATGGAAAACTAATACTGTTTTCCATTGCCCTTGCACATTAGGCTTTACTTAATGTTGTGCATCAAGAATTGGATAGCCTATAGGGTTCCCCGTATTCTAATTAATATTTCATTACAAACCCAATGCACCTTCATATAAAGTTAAAACTGGATGATTAAAAAGTTAATGTACTTCCTATGGTGGTTATGTTTCTGTTGTTGTTTGATCAAATGGCTCCATGTGGAGATAACTTTCCTCCTAATCTGTAAATCTGTAGAGCCCTCTTAGTTTTTTTTATTAACATCTCCAATAAAAAAAGAAAAGATGAGCAATAGTTTTATTCATTTAATTAATGACATTTTGTCCTAGTCGATTCATGCAGTATAATAGATCACACTGCTTCTTTCCCACCTATTATTTACCTGCATAAATGAGCGAGGAACACGAAGGAAATGGTGATGTGCAAATGAAAACTTGCCAGGCTCTTTATTATTATTATAGAGTTTCACCAGGTGACTATATTTTTAGGTTTTGACCCTTAAGTCCTCACTTAACAGTATTATTATTATTAACAGTAAGTTACTGTTCAAAAAGCAATGCCACCATTGCCAGTTCGTTCTTCTGTTATAGCCATTTCATTATGTAAGTGGGAATACCAAGTGATTAGCATGCAGAGCTAAATAGTACTTGAAGGACGAAAGGAACAATTTCCACTTCATAACACTGGCATAAAACTGTCGGAGTGTTCTTGATATCATGTCCACCCTCTGTAAGATGAAGTGCAGTCCACGGTGATGAAAAATGAAAAGGTTTTTAAAAATATACAGGCAAAAAAAAAAAAAAAAAAAAAAATCCACATTTTACTGTCTAATAATCTCTTTCAGGCTGTCTTCCTGGTGCTAGAAACAGGAGGGAGGCCAGATTTGACACCAATGCTGTTAAAAAGCTGACGTCACTGCACTGACTAAGACAGTGAACAGAGAGAGGTGTCACATAGCAAGCCTTCTTCTCCTCTCCTCTCCTCCTCTCCTCCTCTCCCTCTCTCCCTCTCTCCTTTCCTCTCCTCCTCTCCTCTTCCCTTTATCTATCTCCTTCTCCTCCTCCTCCCCCCTTTCCTCTGCTTCTCCTCCCCTTCCTCCTTCTCTCCTCTCCATCTCTCTCTCTCTCTCTCGCTTCTTTCCTCTCCGAATTTTGATTTTATCAAGCATTTTGTGGCATCCAGTAGCCTGCTGGTGTGGAGCTGTTTAGGGGGCATGAAGAGCTTTCTAAATGATGGCTAAATTTAACTAAATGACTTCCTCCACTCAGATCTGATATAATGTTCTCCCCTGTTCCTCTCCTCTCTCTGGATCTTTTTATCACTGCCTCATCCTTTTTAGCTGTTGTCCTTTTCCACCTCCTTCCTCTCTCTCTCTCTCTCTCTGTCTTTCTCTCTGTCCTGAAGTATGATTTCTAGCTCTCTATCTCCCTCCCAATTGCTCCCTCCCTCTTCTGCCTATTTACCTTTTTCATCTCTTTCTGTCTCCTGCTCTAACCACTCTCTTCTCATCTTTTTGCTTCATTTCTGCTAATTTGCTTTGTTTTGTCTACTTTCCTTTTGCATAAAAGGGTCCGAGTGTGCTTTCTGAATCTCTTTTGCACTCAGGAGGCTATAGAGGAACTTTCTTTTGACATGATAAAAAAAAGTCTGCTGGCAGTTGTCCGTTCGAGTGTCTGTCTTTCTGGTTGATCCACTTTGTCACCGTTTCTCTTCTTTCTGTTCTGTCTGCAGTAATGTGCCTTGGACTGGACTAATTAACGGATAGATCTTTTACCTGAGAATTACGGTCAGAAAATTGGAAAATGATAATTGCTTGTGGATCAGCAGTCAATGGTGACTTAGCCAGCCAACCAGCCTGCCTTTGTGCTGCTCTTTCATCAGCTAACAACCTCTCCACAGTGCTGCTTAATTGCCTAATTTATATGTATAAAGTATATCACCCATTAGATTACCATGTATATTATGTTACTGTATAATTGTGTCATAATGTAATGTAGTATAATGTTATGTTAAAGCTGTAATTTTTTAGATCCTAATCTGTGGTATCCAATTACTGTATTTATAAGTGTGTGATTAATATATTGATCGAGTTTCAAATACTATGACAGCATGAGGTAATATAATGATGGATTACAAATTGAATTCAGTTCAATTTATTATTATTTCAAGGACCCCTAATGCCACTGAAAAAGTTAATTTTTCTACTAAACACAGCTCTGATAATATAATATAATATAATATAATATAATATAATATAATATAATATAATATATAATCAAGCTCTCTTCTTAAATATTGTGTTGCCTATCTAAACCTCATTGAATACCTCACAAACATTAGAAATATGTGCTTATTACTGAAGCTTATCAAGTGGGAGCCACCAGCAGCATTTTGCTTACAACATAACACTGCTGCCCACTGCATCAGCCTCACATAACAACTTGTTTTTTATAATGCTGTTGCCGCAGCATATCTATACATATACAAAAAAGGGTTACTGCTCCTTTTTAAACTTATAATGAGGAATTGATAACAACTTTCTAATAACTGCTATCATTTGTGCCAGGACTGGGTCCATTTAATCATACCTATTTACACTGTGAACCAAACTAGCAATTCTTTAAAATTTTTATTTTAAAATGTAACTTTCCTTCTGTACACTGAAACATCCTTTGTGCCCTGTTTCTGCTACAGATATTAAAAGCTTAGAGATCACACTCTCAACCCTGCTCTTCTTCTCCATGTTTGAAAAAGATGAGTGAAAATACTAATTCTATGAGATAAATTGAAACTGCAAAGATACTGTTTATGTTCCCAGAGCACAACACATGTTGACTTGTGCAATGCTTACACAAAGTAAGCCTCACCGCCTTACAAGGGACTCAATCAGCAAACCCCGGCTCAGCAGGCTGTTTTCTATTTTCATGGTCTACTCTGTCAACATGACTGATATGTTAATCAGTGTATTATTTATGGTTGAATGTGGAAATCATTGATTAATGCATCGTATCTAGAAAGTCATGCAAAATGTGTCATCTGCAGACTTGTGTTGATGAAACACTGCATAAAAAAAGTTATGTTGCAGCGTATTGGATACTATTAGTAATCACTGTTTATGATGACTGCGATTAGTCATCTTGCTTGCCAATTAAAAATGATGTAATGATGTTTAATTTGTGCGGAATTACATGGCACAGTAAAATATTGTACTCATAGTACAACCCTGCGCTTGAAGGAAGGAAGATGAGTCAAAAATCATTCTTAGAATGATTTCTTTTATGACACACTCAAAATTGAATTCATACTTCCAAGGTGAGACAGTTTACTGGTTATCCTTGAAAAGCAGAAAAAGCATTTGTAACATCTTTTCATGCAATCAAAGCTAAAGCTAAATTTACATTGTCAAGGGTCTCCAGTGTAACTAAAAAAAAAAGCACTTTACAAAGTCATCAAAAAGCATCTTTGTTGAAAAACCTGTCTTCTCTTAGCTGTATTGTGCTCAAACATAAATCTAAATGTATGAAATTTAGTGAAAAAAAGAAGAAAAAAGCATCATGGGAATGCTATGATACCTAAAAGAACCAAAGAACTTTACCAGAGTGACCAATAATCATCAGCTCACATACATTACCTACTTTTTTCTGTCTCCTCCTCATTATAGTAAGGATATGGAACAAAGTATTATTCTAAATATTGCAGGGTCTTCCCTCATAACAATTGTTTAAACTTATTTTGGCATTTAAAGCGTTTGATGATTAATTTAACCATGAAGTAGAAGATAAATACAGTTGTTATTGTATCTCTTTTTCTCAAATGTCACATCCCAGGAGACCCCTCTGTATTTCCTCCTCGTATTTGCATCCTTAGTCACTATTCATCATTCTGTATTATGCACTAAATTTTGACAGCTGTGGTTTTTTTTATTTAGTCATGTTCATTGTATTTACGTATACATTTTTATGTGGGTACCCATGGAATCAAGGTTAATAGCAATTTACTCCATTTTACAAGGAAACAACATTTATGTTGTGGTTTTGCTGAAACTACAGATTGAATAAACCTTCACAGTGTCTCACATTTAGCTACTTCTTCACTTGCTATTCATTATCTATGAGGCTGTAAATCTGCAATGCTATGTTTGGAATCCTGTCATGTCTGGGTCAAGGTGAGGAACCAGCAGTGGAAGGTGTCACATAACATACATATGTGATAATGCCACATTGTTAATAATTAATGGACATACTATTTAAAACGTATAAAGCATAGAAGCCACAATAGATGGCAAAGAGTTGATGTCCCTGAAAGGCTCTCAGGACAGAACTGTTATATATCATAATAATAAGATCATTCACATCAAATTTCCTTGTCTGTCTTCTGCACCACCAAGATATTTCAGCATTACAAAAGATGAGGCATTGGTCCAACATCACTTTTACTAGGAAATACAACTTTCAATGCTCATATCAAGGTTTTTCTCTTCTTTCCATTCCTTTCTGTAATAATCTCTGCTGAACAGCGATGATATAATATAGAGTGACTGCAGTAACTGCCAACACAGCATGTGTCGTCCCATGATGATTAGTCAGCTCAGTCAATCCAAACACCAGAGACATGAAAACACATGCACCACTTGATATGTTTCCACTGACGGCACATATCTGTGAGCTGTAAAATTGCTGTACTCCAATGACAACACGAATGACAAAATGAAGAAATTACCTCCTTTGTATTAATCAAAACAATTACACACCCACAAAGGTTCATTCAGCGTTTGGTGGGTAGACCTTGATCTTATCTGCTTAAAATATTGTAGAGTGAATGTTTCAACATATCAGTTTCCTTTGTTGTATTTTGTCAGCGATGGCAGAAAAGGTGGCTGGTTTCCTGTTTTGGTTTTGTTACAATAAGCCTTAATCATTTGTAATTTCTTCATCTGGCTACAGAAGATTTGCTTGTTCATGCGGACTCTTTTCTCAGCAAACTTATGGGATTTGCATCTACATACAGCAGGGCTATTTGCTTGAATGTGTGTCTTAATGTTGTTACACTTGTCTTGAGTCAGTGACATATTAATGCAGAGCCCTCTCCAGCCATGTTCACTATTACACTGTGCAGCTGTTGTTGCTTGTTAACTGGTTATCATCATGGATTTTGTTTGACAAGTAAAACTTAGTCCTTGAAACACAGAGAGTAGATGATGAAATGGATCTAAAAGCAAAGGCTAACAGCTAGCAGAATCATCCCTGAATGGTAATGCAGCCTTACTGAAACTTGCTTGTAGGTGGGTCAAATGGACGTGAAATGGCCATTCCAAAAACTCACTGCATTAAACAAGTACTGAAATGTAAATTTTGGTTTGTGGTTGCCATGTTGGGGATGATGACAATCCACCAGGCAGCCATGTTCTGGCCCTGTGGTTTATGCAGGGTTTCTGGGTGTAACCTCTCATCCTTCCCCTCTTTTCCATGGTGGTATGATGATATGGATGATAAGGGCCACATGACTTGTGTCCAGTTTGTGAGAGGAGGTAAACATTTGGGTTAATAATGAAAACCAGACTTTGCTTTTGGACTTTTGTACATCCACTGAATTCCATCTACTAGAGGAGAAAGTTGTACAGTCTGTGAAAGTATATGTATATATTCGTCAAAGGCCTTTTGGCCCAGTAACAGCCTGTTATGGCCAGGTTAAAAAGTAGTTGGTTGGAAAGGGCTATTTGCTTGACTTAGTGCCAGGAGAAAGCAAAGAAGTAGTAGAAATAGCAAAAACTCTAGTTCTCATTCGTAAACTTGGCTTATAGCATTATCCAGCTAAAATAATTAACTTGATTATTTTATCATTCATTTCAACAGAATGATGGAAAGAGAGTTATTTTGATTGATTTAATTTAAAGTGCGATGTTAAATAATTTACCGTCTACTCTGCTGCATTGCATTTGCTTTGAGACAATTAGTTCTTTTTTTTTTAACTGTTCAAACAAATTGTACCTTTTCTTACACTGTTCTGCCTGGATCTTAACTCTGCAAAGGTCACATAGCTGCAAACAGAGAAAATAAATTAGACCAGCTGTGTAAAAATAGTAGTGATCATGTTGCACCTTCAATGGTCAGTGTAGCCACTTCTGTTGATAATAATGGACATGCTGTGCCATGCGCCTCATGGATTTCGGCCATAGGGACGTCCCTCTTACAGGAAACAGCTGTGATTGTGGTAGTTATGCAGCTGACATGTTCTTTCATGGTTATCTTGCCAGCCTACATCTCCTGGGCCCATGCATGACAGAATCAGCAGTGGTTACACCAATGTGTTGCTCTGTATCTTTGGGATTAAAGGTACATATCCTGGTTTGTTGATAACATTATCATAGTAATACCAGATACCTTGAATGTTAACAATGGGCATTCAGTTGATAGAGAAACTGGCTGTCTTGTGTTGTGATAAAATCATATATTTTCATAAACCGTTCTTTTCTTTTCAAGCATTCAACTTGTCATTCTTGTCTGTGATTTAGTGGCTTCACACAAATTCACTCACCAACATTAATTCTGAAAAGTGACAAGCAAACAAATCAAGCTGCTTTTCTCATATATCTAAGAAAATCTTATTGAATGTGCGCTGACTTGATTAATATGCACATCAACATGTGCTGGCCTTTAAGCAACTCTTTGAGAAACGAAGTACAGCTTTGAATAGTGAAAAATCAACATTGCCTCTCTTCTCTGTTTGTAAATGAAATGTGAGTGCAGCAGCACACAGGATGATGTTTTAGACCCAGGAGGTTGTTTTGGACGATGATGATAATTCACATTTAGGTTAGTTCAAATTTTTGCTCCTAATATAATAGAGTGTATTTATTATTGAGATAATTTAATCTGAGGCATTACATTATTGTGTTTAATTGAGTGGACTTATTTACTGAATCCATTTCAAACAGGAAAATAAGTTACATTCACCTATTCCCCCTCCTTTCTTTTTTTTTTCTACAAGCAGACAGTTATCCTATCATGAAAGGTGACTGTGACAGTGCCCAAGATGTTTTTCTGCAATATGTCCACTGCAGCACCATGATAAAAAGCTCTCTTGGATGTAAAATGATGCTTATACAGTTGGCAAGAGTGTTAAGTTGCTAGCCTATTTCTGGTGAATCCTCACAACATAAGATTAGTGATCTGATTTTATGCTCCTCTCTTCTCTTCTCCTGTCCTCTATTCCCTTTCCCAGCCTTTCCATTCCTCTCTAGTGAATGCTAAATTATGTATTGTGATATTGCTTGTTGTGGCAGAGCTAAGCGCTTGGGCAGACGATAGGACTTATAGAGTTGTGACAATGATTTTAATCCATTGCTGTAAAGTGACAGTAAAGGGACTATCTTCTGTTTGCTGTATACATGCGCATTGTTCTTTGTTGCCTTTGTTCATCACAACTATCTGTTAATGATCAAAACAATTTGGGTTAAAAAGAAGACACTCAGTCGTGCCATGGGATCTGACCTGGAAGAGCGTAGCATTTGACATGTACAGTTTGTGGAGTGTGTCTCGCCTCATGACTGTACCAGTGACTGGTGTAACCACAGTTTTGATGCCCTACTCCATAATTCAGCTAGTCACTTACATTTCATATGTACAGACTGAAGCAAGATTTTGACTTATACGGAACACTGAAATCCTTTTTGCAGCTGTCATGTTGCATCATAACTCAAAATAGAGATCAGCCACAGTTGGCAAACATTATGATTAAACATAACAGCGTTTTACATCTTCATCTTACATAACCGCCACATTCAGCTGCCGTGTTCAGCCTTGTAACGGGAACTCTGTCAACCATTTTGGGAATGAAAATCTCTTTAGTTCGTTAAATCAGAGCATAAAACAATCCAAGCATTCATCCATTATCTATAACCGCTTATCCTTTGCAGGATCACAGGAGGCTGAAGCCAATCCCAGCTTACACTGGGTGAGAGGCAGGGCACAACCTGGATAAGTTACTTGTTCATCACAGGGTTGAATAAAGAGACAAACAATCAGTGATGCTCACATTCACACTTGTTTAGAGTTGCAAATGAACTTGCATGTCTTTGGACTGTGAGAGGAAACTTACACAGACACAGTGAGAGCATGTGACTCAGGTCAGCCTCAGCGGGCCAGCAGGTTAAACCCCAGAACCTGCTTGCAGTGAGAGGAGAGTGTTAACCGAACAGTGTCGTGACAATGTCATAAAATATTAAAATAAATGAAAACTCTATGGTAGTTATGTACTTTTGGTGTAGAATGTCCTTTGAACCAGAGCAACTGGAGTAAAAAGTTGCGATGACCCAGATGTCTTTGGTCTTCTTCAATAGAGAAATATAAACAGGGACATGCATACAGTGGTAAGTTGTTCATTTCATCCTGGATGAAAAAAGACATGTCTGAAAAGGTGGTGGGTGGTAGGACACTCAGTGATCAAAGGCCCTCTTTTAAGATGAACCATGTCAGATCTTTTAATCACTTATACAGGTGCAGAATAATTCTGCTTAATCCAGCATGTTGGTACAGTTAGAAGAGAGTTAAACACTGAAAACATGTGTGGTGATTTATGGCACAGTATCACACCCAAACGACCTACAAAAGGATTTTGTTTTGGGATGTTGAACACAATCCAGTACTGTATTCTATCCATTGTTATAGCTTGTATGTGCTGCAGGTAATTTTGCTCAATTTCAGTTTTGCCTCCTTTTGTCCATTTTTAGCACAAGGGGAGAGATGACTAATACAACCAATTTCACTTCCTCATGTAAACTGCTTAATGTTGGTCAGTTTTGGCTCAAAAAAGCCTGCTGGGAAATGGTTTTATGTGTCTGTTATTTTATAGCTTTTCAACCTGGTAAAATAGCAATACTGCTCTTGTTAACTGAGTCTGGGATAGAATAAAAACACTTTCAAAAAATGAGGAATAACGCTTCACTATAGACTTTCTTTTTTCTTTTTTAAAGAAGTACACAAGCAGCCATTTTGCATGTGGATCCTGTATGCAAAAGACATTGTACAAATGCAGAGCCAGTCCTTTGTAAATGTGCAACTTCAATCGCAAATCATTAGCATTTTGCCAACAGCTCAGGGGGTCATGAGTATCAAGTTAAACTCATCCATCCAGGGCTTTTATGAGTAGGACATTAGGCCGGCCAGAAAATAGTCTATGAGAAAACACAGTCAGTCTCTACTGTGACTACCAGCTCTTTCCCTGTGGTGAAATACTGAGAGACCCAAGAGGAGACGGAGCAGATATAAAAACTAATTTGTTCCTATACCCGATACAATTTTTAATTCTAGGAAGTAATAATCTGTTGGGTGCTGTCTGTGTGCAGTGAGTCGCCACTGCACTATTTAAATGCAAAAGCCTACACTGTAGCAGCGGTGTGGTGTCCTAATTCTGCAGCTGTGTTGTCTTTTGAGTGCCTCGTGCTGTTGATTTTCACCTTACCAGTGTGCTGATCTAAAAAAAAATCTGAAATGTGTTTTATTTTATATTGGTTTCCTTTACCACATGATGAGCCACCAATTGCTTGCTACTGAGCCACAAACATGCAGTAGGAATAAGAAGCAACAACAGCGTTATATAGAAGAGGAAGGCTGGTTTGAGATTCTGCGTGTGTGAGGGTGCATGTTGTGCAGAGGCATGTAAGGGAGAAGAAAGGGGAGAGGGAGAGAGAAATTTAGCTGTCTTTCAGTGCTGTGGTGACTTGGTCAGAATCACAACAAACCACAATCAATGGCCGCATAAAAAAAAAAAAACTGAAAAAAGAAGGAGCAAGACCCAAACAGACAACCCGAGTAAGAAAAGAGAGAGCACAAGAGATAGACAGAAAAATATTACTGACTTTGTCAGGAAAAAGATGAAACTCAGAATCAAGACCTTGAAGACAGGACAATATAAGAATGAAATAGAGCAACAACTCTGCTTTCATTCACTTTTTTTGAAGCCTGGAAATGATTTAGATAGTGGTTAAATATATGTTACTGGAAATATAATATCGACATAAGGGTGCAGTCTTTAAACCAACATACTGCATTAGCAGAAATCTTAATGTGTGTGTTGCTAAAAGGACTGTCATGGTCGCTAAATCTACATGTTGCGATGGGAAACCCGCAAGACTGACCGATTATTTATTGTTGTTCTCTTTGCTTTTGTCTCTGAGGTTTGTAGGGTCACAAACACAAGACTTTGTGTTGGTTGTGCATCTGTGTACATGTGTGTCTGTCTGATGGTCTGCCCTCGTAAGAGCGTTTGTCCATTCAGCTAATTTGCCGCGCTGCATTCTCTTTTAACGGAATGGCAGTCATTTTCTCAAATGTCTTTTTTTCAACATGGAGGGAATAGTGGGCATTTAGCCAGCACTTTACTACATGTCTCAACCCATTAACTAGCAGCTTAGATATAGCACACTGCACCTCAATTACTAGATGCCTCAACCCAGTGCCTGGCAACATAACATATTAGACAGCTTAGCTCACTTACATGTGTCTAAATTTATTATCCTGTCTCTTACTATATAGAAGATTATTTGGTATCTGCCTGTCTTGTCAAGTATTTGCTTCAAGAAGTAGCATTTTACTAATGAAGGAGGAGCAAGTCTGAACTAGAGGACAAGAAAGGAATGCTGTTTTATCTAGCTAACTTACTGTAGAATGTTTTCGAAGAAATTTTATGCAGAAGTTTTGCGTTGCTGTTTGCAAACACATTTAAACTTGGCCCATCTTCCCCTCCAATTAGACAAATAAAGCAATGCTGGTTGAGCTAGCTAGAGAGAATATTTGAGAAAGAAAACACCCACAAAAAACAAAACAACAACAAAAAAAATATTTCCTGTTATTTTATGGCATTTATGTTCTAGAGCAAAAATAAACATGCCCACACCTCTGCTGAAACCCTTCAGGAAGGTGCTGTAATGCTGGATTTTGAATGAATTCAGCTGAAATGCACGCTTCATCCTTTCCACTGTGGAGGCTTGCTGCTGTGTTTGTGTGTGTAACTCAATCCTGGTTAAGCAGACACATGTCACAGACAGAGCAGAGAGAGACGAGACAGCAATGAAACCTGGTCCCTGCTGTTTTGGAGCGTCCCTACACACCACAGCCCAAAAGCTGATGCCCAGAAACGTCCTCAACACAACAAAAGAAAAGGAAAATTAGAAAAACTAGACACATAATAAGATCTGTAGATTGAGAGTGCCATATGCTATGCTAAAGTTTAATAGCAAATCTGTGATGAATTATCAGATGTCTTAAAAAAACTGAGACATACTGAAGCAACATTTACTCATAAAGATGCAGTTGGTTGCCAGTTTTTTTCATACATGTAAGAAGAGATATTATAACTTAGAATTTCTGGCCCCGATTCAAGTTCTTTAATGTTAGATATGAGACAGATTATATATTTATTTATAGCAACTGAAGATATGCACATGTAACACTGTCCAATGCACCAAAAAACAGAACGTCTTGGCTCAAAGTAGTTAAGCTGATCAGTATTAATCATTGATATATGAATGGTGGTTCAAGAATGCAACTCACTTTGAAGAGAAGCAGAAGAAACTCTGCTGGAGCTTTCACAACTGTAACAGTGGTGTCACAGAGTGGAGGTTCTTCCCTCACAAAGGATCTTTGGCTGAGTACCCACACCAGCTGCAGAGAGCTCTTTAACCACACAGACAAGTTTCATTTTGGCGTGCCATCAAGTTACTCACGGAATAAACGTTAATTAGTGACAGCTGATATGACCTGCCACTGGCAGTGTTTGCCAGTTTAGGTTTTGATTTAGATTTATGGTCCCAGATGGAGGATGTTTTCTTTTCACAGCCAGCACAACACGTGCACATATACATACAGCAGCATACTAATATGTATAGGACATAAACGGACACATTCATGCTCCTTCCATTATCCCAGCTACACAGCAGTGTCAGCAAGGCTGTTAGTTCAGGGCTGTTATGGCAGAGAGGGACAAAGCTCCTGCTGAAGTGAGCACTGACAAGATGGAGGTAATGGGAAGTGATGATTAAGAGGATGGTAAGTGTCATTTTCTATGGTGAGCGATAGGAGTATATGTTTAGTATGTGTGACGCTGGGACGTTTGTTGATCTTGAAGATGGATTGCACAATAAAAAAAGGTAACAGTACAGAGGGATAAGCTGAACTCTTGTCAGGGACCAACAGTCAGTGCAGAGATTATAGATGACATGAAGTCTTTGTTGGGATCATTTATGGATAAGATGATGTGCTGGTTAATACTGAGTTTATTGACTGTAGTGAGTCCAAGATGATTGAAGCTCACCTGTTCATCTGTCTTGCCGTGGACAGAGGTGGAGATCAGTCCACTGTGGGCTGTGTTTGATGTGCTAATGTCCTGTTTTTTTTTTCTGTGTTCAACTGAGGGTAGTTATCAGTGCACCATTATGTGAGGTGAGAAATAAAGTCTTGATAGGCTGTAACAGAGTTGATGTCATTAAGAAATGAGTATGTTGCAGTGATGTCTGAGTTTTTTAAGTGTGTAGTGATGGATTTTGTCCAGCGGAAATCATGCTCTGCTCAAAGCTGACAAGCTAATACCTGAGTGTTTTTTACACCGTTTCTGGAAACAGAGAGTTAGAGTAGGAGCTTTACTGACATGGACAGAGTTCAGAGTCACTCCTACTGGTCTATCCATCCATTTGAAGGAGTCAGTCAATTACAGCTGACAGTTTCACACTCACACCAGTTAACCTCACCTGCATGTCCCCGAAATCAGATAACCAGGAGAAAAACATGCAAACGCAAACACCAGCCAGCCTTTGGGTACCACTATTACTCTCCCTGGTGTGCCCAAATAATTTTTCACATTGACACAAGCTAATTTTCGCTCCCATAAGCAGAGTAATGCACTGCAGGCTCTATGCTGCAATACCATTGTGAGGAAATGTGCAACCGAGTGCCAAAAAAACTGTAATGCCGTGTAAAATTCAAATCAAAAGAGAATGTGGTCAATTTCAAACAAGCTGTGTTTACTGACAACAGTTTCATATAGCGTTTCTAACCCATGTAGTAATATCCTTTATACAATCACATGTAGTACAAAGCGAAGGCAACACATCCTTTCTTGTGAATGACTGGTGGTTTTTTGAACACTCCATAACTTTCCCAGTGTTTTTTCCCCTTGTAACCAAATAGTTTGAATTTGTTGTTACCTAATAAAGAAGAAACATATATTTAAAAAAAAAAAATCAATAAAGATAAAATATAATTAGATGAAGTATTAAATGTATAGTCTTTTGTAGTGTTTCATAATAACCTGGCAACTGATTATATTGTATACTATTTATCTGAGCAAAATGATAAAAAAAAGCTTAAATTAAAGATAGATTAGGCTGCTTTATTGTAATACATTATATTACACTGACAATTATCTCTGATTAAAGCACTTATACAGGTACAACACACACTCATATGCAATCAATTTTTAATTGTCTGGTTGTCTCTCTTAATCAGAGGTAACCTGAGGTTTATGAATTTCACAGAGCTCATCAAGAAAGTACAGTATCGTCAACAGTACAGTCATGTGATCCAGCAGCAACAAGCTGCAGCAAACTGAAGCATTCACAGACACAAGATGTGCTCATCTAAAAGTCTTAATAGTGTAATTTCTTTGCTTGATGTTTAACATTAAACAGTTCAATGAATGTTGGTTTAATAACAGGTAGATTTAAGAGACAGTGACTGGTTTCATCCCGACACAGAAAGGCATGGAAACACGCTCACACACACACACACACACACA
>JAPZDY010000001.1:17504460-17532903 GCA_029783645.1 Ctenochaetus hawaiiensis | reverse complement strand
ATTTAAGAGACAGTGACTGGTTTCATCCCGACACAGAAAGGCATGGAAACACGCTCACACACACACACACACACACATACGCATACAGACACACAAAATGTTCAATGACAGACAGAGAGAAGGAATGGCAGCATTTATTAATTGCCAGGCAGTGGTCCGGTTGGGCTGCACTGTTGCCTTAGAGAGCGAAAGAGAAAATGGGGGCGGAGGAAGTCAAAGGCAGTGAGGGGGGTTAGGCAAAGAGAGGCTAAGCTCAGAAAGAGAGAGAGAGAGGGAGAGAGAGGACGAAGAGGAAGAGTGAGTGTGAAGAGCAAACGGAGAGGGTTGAATAAAGCTTCCGGGCCCCAGAAGGCCGAGCTCTCAGACATTTTAATCAATAACCGCAGCTCTATCAAAGGACAGCTGATAGGCCAGAGACAGAGGGATTGTTCTGCACTCACTGCCTTACCCCTAAGGAGTGACTCAACACTCTGGGACATCGTGAGGAGGAAGAGGGTGGCAGAGACTATGGATGAGGAGAATGACAAGGAATAAGCGAAGGACTGATAGCAAGGCAGAGGAAGAGAAAAAAAAACAGACAAAAGAGACACAATTACAGAGACAGAGGGAGGCAGAACAGGATAAAGCAAAGAGGGTTTTTTTTGATAGATTTTCTGCTGGTGTTGGTTATTTTCTGCTATTATGTCACAGACAGAAAATTGTGAGTGCGTGTGTGTGCGCATTCAAAATCAAAAATCTTTTATGTGACTTGATAGACTGTTCAAACAAAACGACTCAAATATAAAGACCTTGTGTTCTGTAAAACTTAGTTTTTTTCCTTGTGTCAGTGTGTGTGTGTGTTAGTGTGTGTGTGTGTGAGAGAAAAAAAGAGCAAGTTGTGACCTGAAAGTTGCTCAGTCTGGTGTTTGATGAAGAAAAGAAGTAAAAAGAGTGTGCATGTGCCTGGTTTTGTGCTGATGTAAAAGGTTAATATAAAACTTTTAAAAACATGGGAGATAGTATTAAAAATTGAACTTGGGCTTAAAAAAAGAACTTTATTATCCTAAATCACTATCCTAAATATCCTAAACGGTCAATTGAATGAATTAATGCCACAAAAATTTCATAACATTTGCATATTAAATTTTATATAGATACAAAATGCTTTTAAACAGCGGTCACATGCTCATGAGTACATTAAAACTGTATTAGTTCGCTGTTTTTGTGTCAGCACTACATGCTGTAACAGAGTACCTTCCTTAAATGATTTCAATTCAAGTGATGTGGGACATTATCCTGAGTTTTCATTCTGTGTGAAAATGCATTTAAAGTTCATCCAAAGTTAAATTCAGGCTTTAGCAGTTTGCGATAGACAAACCACGCAGGTATCCATCAGTCCCCGATTCCTGACTGTTGTAGCCTTTTATTTGCTTTAGCTGAACTCAAGACTATATTTTCACCCAGAATGGCCACTCTGGGCTCACCTTTAACTCAAATTGAAAAAGGAGGGATTTCATATAAAATTACAGCAACATTGATGGAAAGTGTGATCTGCTCATGGTACACAGGGCTTGTTTTGTTTTTTGAAACTCACTGAAACTAGAGGTTGAAATCCAGCATGGAGGGATGTGATGAGGAGAGATATGACTAATGACCTTTACTACTTTTCCTCTCTTCTTTCTCCCATGTTTGTTACCTGTCACACTTCACAAAAACACAAACCAAAAGAAGAAATAGCACTGACTTAAACCAATTCAGCTGAAGCTGAAGTCAGAGTCACAGTTTGGTTTGTGGAGAGAGACATACAGGCTCTGTGACTCTCCAAGGATTCACAGTGTGGCATGTTGTTTAAGAAGCATTGTAATGCTCCGAGCACTTAAAATGCTTTCTATTTAAACTCTGCAGCCCACTATGCATGTTCCTCAGTGTGTGTGTGAGAGAGAGAGAGGGAGGGAGAGAGAGAGGGAAACCATCCTGTGAGTCTCAGGGGAATATGCAAGTGTGGAAGTGTAACAATGGAGTTGTTAAAATGCACACTACTCATCTGGATATGTGTGTGTGTGTGTGTGTGCACGCGCTTGCGTGCATGCATGTGTGCATAAAATGTGATTAATTGCACAAGCCTGCATCCTGCTGTGGTGTCAGTGAATGCTGCTGCGTGTGTGTGTTTGTACATATGCATGTGAATTTACAGCATGTTTGTGCAATTCATTTGAAGTGCATATGTGTGTCTCTCTGTAAATTAATGACTTGCTGGTTCTTTGATCAATCTACACCAGAAAAATCCCCGCTCAAGTCATATTACCAATAATTAATGCAAAAAGTATCTCATTTATCAGCGGTGTGGTATCTTCTTTTTTATTATTAAAGCTGTAATGTGCAATTAAAACATACCAAGCCCTTCATGCAAGCTATAAATTCAAAGGTTGCTTCATAAAGTCTCAGCAGAGCTGCATTTGAATTTGAAATGATTGTGATTGCATTTTAATATTTTGCAAGCCCTTGAAATGAATCCAATCAAGGAGAGATTGTAAATACTAAACACGAAGTATTACATTTTTCTGACTTAAATAATACACCTTGACAAACATTTGACCATCATACTTTGATTTTCTTATGTTCTTGACATCAGAGTAACTAAGAAAATCCTTGTTAAACTTGCAGAAATAAAATATGAGCTAGCTGACTCAAAATACATGTCTGGCTCATTCCTTTCATATTCTATCACAAATAGATGCCTCTCAGTACAGTGCATCCCTCTGCTACCACCATGTAATTGTCAAGGTGTTTGTTCCACATGTCAGAATCTCACTGAAAGCTAATTATTTCCTCCATGCTCCATTACCAGCGAGTTTTGCATTAGGAGAAGCACACATCCATCAGTCTGCCTGAAACTCAAACCCACTTTTAAACATTTTGGCTGATTATTGCACTGCCATTTGGCCAAACAGCACTGCATCTGTACAGTACAATGCTGACCTTGTGCTACTCACAGGGCCCTACATAAAGAGATCTGAGAGCGACTTGTGGCCTCTGTGGTCCCCTGTGTTTACTTTCATGCCAACAGTTTTGCTGTAATCCGCACAGTGTCAGTGTTTTCAAAGTCACATCACTCTCTTTGTAACCACTCCAAACATACAATGCTGCTGGTGAAAAGAACTAATTTAATTAGATTTTAATGAAAGGTTTGGTTTGACAGTGATTTCCCGAACATGGTAGTAAAACCTCAAGGCATATTCAGCTCGCTAAACGGCATGTCACTCAAAGACTCAAAGCAACAGCTCCTACTGTAATTTGAAAAGTAAAATCCTTAATGCAGTTGAACAGTGCTATACTGTAGTGTTCATTTAGTTTTTAATTAAAGTAACCTTAAAATATGTTCTCAAGTTCCTTAGAACCCATGACCTTGTTTGTTTGGCTAAAAATGTGGTCAAATCTACTTCAAATTATATGACTCTGTCCCTACAGATGTGTTACTGCAGTAGGTACATTATGATCCACTGGTCCCATAGTCCAGTGGTTTAGACTTCTGTTTTCATGCCTTAAAGTCAACATTTATTACAATGTCACACACTCTTCCACTTTCACAGTGCAGGTTATAAGACATCAACTCTGTACAGCTCATAAAGAATACACTATTAAGTTGAGGAACTGTGATGCAATTGGTGGTAAAATGTTGCAAATAACACCTTTTTATAAATCATTTCTTATCTTTTCTTTTCTTAAATCTCATTAGCACTACAAAGATACTTTTTATCATACAAAAAATTAAAGCTTGAATTTCACAATCTTTAAAAAATAGCAAATATGGCAATGTGTAAATAGCAAGCATAAGAAAAAAAGAGCATAATGATATAAACAGACAAACTTCTTATCTCAATAGTTTACATTTTTGAAAGGACATTGCAGCTTTAAAGGGCAGGTAGTATTTCTAGTCTTTTATTCGTGCTTCTTTTAGCCTTGACCTTGAAATATGAAGCAATCAACTCACCCATCTTTACTTTCAGTACTGTTAAGAATATTTATTCATGGTGAACATTTTCCAGAGCACACGAGACAAAGTGTTTGGACAGGCACAATGTTACTAATGGTTTCCATTTCAATATTTTGAGCACCAGGGAATTCTGTTGACTTTTGTTTTATTGGGATGACAAGAGTAGATATATGAAATCCTTGGTAAATAAAACCAAAACTATTATATGCAGTACTAGATGTTGGGACCTCACCATGTGAATAGGACAAAGAAATTATTTGCAAACCACGCCTCAGTGGGTAATCTGGCCTGAACCTGAGTTTCAGATGAAACCCCAAGGAACTCAAATAAAGGGCAGAAACTCAACTTCCCAGAGTTCCCCAGATTTCACACCTAGGTGTGAACACAGACTATAAAAACCATCTCTGCCCCCGCATCTTTCTCTTCTCTCCTCTTCTCCAGAAGAGCTCTTCTCCGCTCTTCTCTCCTCCTGAGAAGTCCAACAGGGCAGAGGACACAGTCCTCCTTCTCTTCTCCGCAGCCCCACAGGGCCGAGGACTCAGTGGGACAACTTCTCCAACAGTCCTGCTCAATTCAGATTGCTGCACTGCACTCCTCACCAAGAGCAGTGATGCAAGAGCCTGCCGAAGAATCAACCAGGAGTCAGCAAGTTAAGTCAGCACCAGCGGCCAGGACATAAGGTCTGCCAGCTGAGACTTAGAAGCAAGGGAGTCACAAACCAAAGTTGGTCACAAGCTGCTAACTTATGGAACAAAGGAGCAACCAGTGGTCTTCAGAGACCCAGGGTTCAGGAAGCCTCACAAACCTGCAGCTTATTGGACTCAATGTCGTCACAAACCTGCAGCTTCATGGACTTGACAAAGCAACGCACCAAAAAGGACATTTTTTCCCTCAAAAGACTGGGAAAGGTAACTGGGTATAACCTAGCATAAGATAGCACAGCTAAGCAGAGAATTATTCAACTGTTGTCATTGTTGCAATGATTTTATTGGATGCATTCTTGAGCTTTATGTCTAGGCTTAGTTATTGTTAAGTTATTTGCACATTTCACACACATATAAGGCTAGAAGCACATCCAGTAACTTGCATGTGAGGAACCTGTGTGAAACTAAACTAATCCCAAATTATTAAGCCCAACATAGTTGGAGCCCCATGTGACCCAACATAGACATCTCGAAGGAATAGCTAGGAATTTTTTTTTGTGATTTCCCTGCAAACACACATTTTTGGCTCTTGATTTGGCAGTGCAAAAATTGTGCACAGTAAATGTGATTTTTTTTCTTTGAACAACAGCCCTTATATTTATTTATAAATGATATGAAAAATAACAATTTTGTTTATTGGGAAGTGACAAACAAGAAAGCACCAAACATGTCAATGAACAATTCCTACATATTAATTTACCTTCAGACTACTTAATTCTTAAAACATTAAAAAATGTTTAAATAATTATCTCAATACTGTCCTTGACAAAAGTGATGAAATACAACACAGAAACATACTTGATCACAGTAAAAAGTGAGCAAGGGATACTGAAGGACACTTACACTGAGAGCACTCTTCTCAACCTAAGATTCGTTATCACTGCAGGTCAGCTTTTACCTTTTCAATGACTTCAATGGCACAGTAAAGTTGGGCAATGTGGTGGGAGTGTTAAATGACTGAGAGAGAGAGAGAGAATACACTCAGGGTAATGGAGAGGGGGATAAAGAGAGAGAAAGAGAAGGCCAAAGACAGAAAGCTGCTGAAAGACAGTATGAGAGTGGGAGACACAGAAAGAGGGGGAGTGTTGAGGAGCAGTGAAGGCAGATAAAAACAGAGACTTATAGATGCACAAACTGACAGCCTCTTGACATGAAAGAAGAGGAGAGAGAATAAAAGAGAATATTAAAAGAACTATAAGCATGCACTTATATACACACACAGAGTGCCGTCAGTGTGTGTATATATGAAGTGCCTGCTGTGTGTGAGACTGCATGCTTGTGTTTATTAGATGTGATTCTCTAGCTGGAAGAACAAGGGAGAAAAGCGTGAGAAAAAATACGTAAGAGCCTCCAAGATCAAGGAGCAAAATCTGGCACAGTGTCATGTGTGTTTTAAATAGAGAGTCGCAGAAAGCGAGGGAAAGACGCAGAGGAAGAAAGAGAGGAAGATGGACAGATTGGAGGATAGACAAAGACAGAGAGGGAAAAGAACAGGGAGGAGAAAATTAGAGAGGGGAAAAAGGTAAGTGGAGGTGAAAGAGACGCTTTTCTTGTTGTGTTCCTGATATTTTCTACTCTCATTTAGTGTGAAGCCTTGATAACATCTATTGAGATGCACAAACACACACACACACACAAACACAATGCAGAGTAGCTGCATGTAATGGAGGAGGTATTTATTGCTGTAATGTGTGACAGCAGGCTCAGCTTTACCGCTCAGGAACAAATAGCCCGAGGCAATACACACAACAGCACAAGGTTACATTCGATTCACATGGTTATAAATGCACATCGAACAATTTGAAGGGTGCCACATACAGTATGCAGCCTTTAGGTTGTTTTTCAAAGAAATACTTTGACTTTCTTGAAAAATAATCTCCTTGATGAACTCAGAGGGGTTTGGAGCGGAGAAACTATAGAAGATTCAAAAATGTGTTGAGAACATCGAACTGTAGAGCAGAGAGGAGAAAGAGGGATAGATGGCGAGATGAGCAGATGAGTTGAAACTATTCTTAGCCTGCTGCTGTTAACTGTCCTGGCATCCACACACACACATGCACACACAAACTCATGCGAACACACACACACACAAATGCATGGACATTCTGAGGAAGAGCATAATGTTCATCTGTCATCTATACAGACCTGCAAAAGAAAGCAAGGTGTGTGTGTGTGTCTGTATGTGTGTAAGATAGGGGCACTTCTAAAGTGAAAGGCTAGAGGCAAAGAACAGAGACAAGAATAAGAATAAAGGAAGCAACACAAGAATAAAGGAAAGGATGGAGGACAAGAGGAGCGGAGAGAGAAAAGGAGAGATAACTGATGTTCTCGTCCTTGTATTAACTCTAATTCCCTCTAATGTACCTGGTATTAAAGGGGGAGTTCACCCATTTTCTCTGACCTTGACTATAGCACTCACAGAAGCTACAGAGATACGGAGCTGGCAGAGATTGTCTGGCTCCGTGCCAGCAGGCCATCTCCACGTCATTCCAAGAAAAAAAAAAAAGAAACACTTCTCGTTTTATTGCTGCATATTTTACCTTTTCTGTCATCCTTACTTTCAGTCCTATGTTGCACATCTTTCCTTCCTTCCAAAACTTACACTTAGCATATCATGTCCATGGTGTTAAAAAAAATATGTATCATGCATTAAGATGCATTTCAAACTGTGTGCCTGATGGCCACACATAAGATAAAATTTTATCTTCAATGGGATTAGTTTGGCTGTTGAAGCAGCAGAAGTAGAATACAGGAAAAAAATAACACAACAAAAGCCTAAAAATAGAGTCAAACCCAACTGGGGCTCTCCAAACATTATGCAGCTGAAAGCTCCAACACATGCTGAGTGGAAGTGGCGAATGCACAGGAAGGGAATGACTGTGACTTATATATGGTACCGTAAACTTTGACTGATTATTGCTCACATTTTTAAAGCAGGAAACAGACTTTAAACCCCCCTTGCAGCCTGATTTCAATCTGTTCCAAGTATACTGATAGTATATTTTGTGTTTGAATATACTGCCCAGCCTTAATTTAGTCGAACATTTACTGAAAAATGCTCTCTTGCTTTCTTGCTGAGTGGTAGATGAGGAGATGGATCCAATATCATGTGTCCATTAAATATAAAACTAAAGCCAGAAGGGAATGAGCTTAGTCCAAGACTGAATTGCATAGATACAGCTAATCTCTGTATTTAACAAATCTGGTATCATTTAATATTTAGATACACATATTCACCTTAAACTACTTAGCACACATTTGCATAGCATATTGACTCTGTGATATTCTAAAGCACTTTTTAGTGCCTTATTCTGGAGTTTGGAGTGTTAGGAGATCATAATAAATGTGCAACAACTTCCTTACTTATTATTAATAAGCTGTTATTGAAAAGTTATTGAGGGACAATTCTCAATCATGAAAATAGTAAATGAAGAATACAGTGAGGCTAAGCTATTGATAAGTGCTTCATAAGTAACAACAAAGAGCCAGTTTGGTACTAAAATTAATACAAACAAGCAGCTTGTGTAATGGTGAGAATGTGTACTTTAATACAAAAGTGTTACCTTATATCCCCTCACCACAACTGTGAGAGCTCAGGTAATTACCACATTATAGCTTATTAGTGGAATTTGTGTAAAAAGGCAAAGTGCTAAAAAAAACCTTTTGTGGTGCTTTGTGCTGGTTTATATATCAGCCTGGTACAAAGACTTTTTGTTTCTCTGGTAAGCTAACCTTCCCCTGGCAGGTGCTACATATTTAACGGACAGACATCAGAGTGGTATTGATCTTCTCATCTAAAACTTGCACATGTGTTTCCTACAGTTATTAATAGATAATATTTTTACGTGATTTAGTACAAACTGTTGTTTGTCACTAAATAATCCTGAGAAATCAGAGATCAGTGGTTCTAATTTTTTAACTTATAATTTTAATCAGCCTCTTGCAATGTCTCTACAGCCCCGCGCTTGTCAACAAACAAACAGAGAAACAGTGAAATAGAAAAGTTTCGCAAGAGACCATTAAGGTCAAAGAAAAAAGGGAGTGAGCGGATGTGAGGGACAGAAAGGCACAGCAGGGAAAAGACGTTAAAGAAAGAGTTTAGAGATAAATCAAAGAGCCGTTTCAAAGAGTTGTTAGTGAGGAGATTCAAAGGGCTTTGTGTCCTCCTCACCTGCCTCCATCAGAGGAGAATACACACATATTCCCCCTACACACACACACCTACATATATACTTTTAAGATTATTGGCATGAAAAGGTTAAATCGGCACACTGAAGACGGCAATGGCTGCCTATGTCTCCACACTTCTTCTCTAAATTCCTCCTCTCTTTCTCCTTCACACCTTCTCTCACACTCTGCCTATTTTCGCTCCTCTGTTTCTATCTCTAACCTCAGCTCCAGTCATTTGAATAATGACTGTAAGTTGTCATTCATAAGCAGAGCCGGTGGAACATGGTAATGTGATTTGGCTCTTTTACCTTGAACCTTTGTGTGTTTGTGTGCATGTGTGTGTGAGTGTGTGAGTATGTGCATGCACATGATTAAGCTGTGCCCGTGAAACAAGAAATTTGTGTGTGGGTATGTCTGTGGGCGTTTGGTGTGACCAAACCAGAAACAAATTTACCAAACCAATCATCAGTATTATTGTTTTTATCATCCCCAGTTGTCTAAATCTGACTCTGCACTTAATGAAGCAAAGATGTCGTTAACACTATTTAATAACCTGTCCAATTGTAACTTCATATCTTATCAAAATATATGAACTTGCCAAAAAATGTGATGTCTCATGTCACATTTATGTACAAAAGTCTGCATATTACAAATTGCCGTTCAAAAGTGCAGTTTGTGTAAAAGGCCTTTAATAGTTCAAAAAATAAATGTGGAATTTAGTCAAATTGTTTAGATTTTCCATTATCTAATTTTCAATCACTCTATAGTTTTTTTTTAACATGTTTTGGGTTTATTCAGATTTATTTTATCACAGATAAACAAGAAAACAAAAAAAGTAAATGTGTGCATCATTTATGTATATATCATCATATCTTGGTACATTGAAAAAATACGCACTTTCAGACCTTTATGAAATGGTTATTATCAGCCCTGTTTGCCAATAAATTACATTTCATTAATAGTGCTCAAGTTTTTTTTTTTTTACAAAAGGTTGTCATGATATAACACAATTCCTGCCTGGAATAGGTTGAGAAGAAATGTATTTTTTTAAATGAATAAAACTCCACATTTAACACTTGTGATGTCAACATAATGCTGCATTTAAGTTACCCATCAAAATTATAATGGCTGTAACAGAAAGATATTGTATTGCAAGATTAAACTCAATATGATATCAATGATCATTTTGCTGATCAATCCTATAACATTTTTGAGACTTTCTGATTACATTGTACACTTCCTTGTTAAGAAAATATGAAACACATGATATCTGGCAATCAATTTCTTCATAACATATTCACTTTTGCAAATCAGTTTATCATTTCTAAGAGACAGGGTTGTTTGTGCTAATATATTTGATGAAATATAGATTCCCTGTGTCTGGCATTATGTGAGTTGAACAGGGCACTGCCTTTAAAATGTGAAATATGTAGCATTTTAAAGTACAATTCTTTAATTTAAAGCGATGATCATTGGACCTAATCTCAGTTGATGGGTCACAGTATAAAGTGGTAATGATGTCTCATATGATCTGACAGTTTTCACCCAAGTGGACTCGGTTCAACTTCTTGTATAGAAACAGTTTGATGTCTTTAAGTCAACATTCTTTACGCTGCCAAATACTCTTGCCTGTACTCTGCACAGTTTAAAGTCAACATAAACCCTGTCTACAAATACACAGTATTCATTTGACCTCTATTCAGAAATTGATCTGTAATTAGTGCCAAAATGTCCCTTTGGAGCTCCTTAAAGGTGCTCTGTGGGCTGGTGGTGTCTAATTGGAATGAATTTAATTAGTTATGGGGCCCCCTGGGCACAGGAATCAAGGGGCCCAAACACCCCAACTTCAAGTTTGAGGTGACCCCATTGATAAACTGATACTGAGTCCAATCTAAATGTATTACTCTTGCTACATATATTTGTCAGTTTTCTGGTTGGAAGCATCATTCTGTCATTTATTCGCATGTCTCTAAATGGGAACCAAGCTACATTATGATGCACTTGAACTGTGACCATCTTAACATAATAGATGATTCCTGATTCTTTATGATGTTCACAGATGGTGTCTCATAATGGACGCTGCTAAAGAACAATTCATACACAGTCATGGCTAATATCTGAGACGACATCTGTTATTTACAGCATATTCTCCGGAACATCAGCTCCAAATGGATTTGTACTGTACTAATTTTGTTAATAAGAGGTCTTTGCTTGTTGAAACCCAATTTTGTTCACTGCAACCCAACCCAGTGTGTTTGAGTCTGTGAGCGTGTGTATGTGCATAAGTGTTCATCACAGTCATTCCTGCCAGCTGCTATCTGCCATCCTGAATCAGTTTGATGGAACACACAGCCCACACACACGCACATACACACCCACGTATACACACACACACACGCAAATGCACAGTCTTATCACCTAATCACTCACATTGCATCGTCCAAGTACTTAGTTCTGTCTCAATGAGTAAAAAATTCATTGTATCCTGGAGAACTGGATAGGAGAGGAGATAGAAATATTCAATATGATAGGTGATCACATGAGGCAGGACAGTGAAAGGAGGAGATTAAAGCAGGAGAAATTTGTCAAGGCCTCCTACATTCAAAACGTTATAAATAAAAATCCTGTGAGCGTTCAAATATAAAGAAAATGAAATCATGGGTCCACAAGGCCCCCGAAGAGGCTCACTGCAACCAAAAATCATTCTATTCATTTTTCATCGGGAAATCTGTCAGTCCTTGCCATTTTTAAGTCTATCCATAGTGCAAAGATCCAAACGGGTAAGAGATCCATTCATCAACTTTTTATCTATATTTACTTTTTGCTGCTCTGGCTTAAGGTGAAGGATAATGTCCATCCCAACATGCACACAGAAGAAGACACAATGTGCAAAATTATCACTCTCTATCATGCTATAAGAAAACACAAGGAAAATAGCCAGAGAGTATTAGTATAAAAAATGACTACTTTCTAAGGTAAAAACACTTAAAATTGATGAAGCAAACTGGAAAATATTTTCTGGTTGTCAGATTGTAATCATTCATATGTTTGTCTTCGAATTTTTCTGCAAATCTAAAGCACCTATGACATTTTTCATTCTTTTGTAATCTTTCTTGCTTTTGCAAAACAAAGCAAGCATGCACAACATGACAAATGTCTAAGCACACACGATTACATCCACACACGCAGAGTAACACCTCCAACATCTCTGCCTAGTATGTGGTCTAGTTATTTATAGAACACAGAGCATACTGTAAAGGTTTGCTTATGTGAAACGGTATGCTAATTTCTAACAGTGTGTGGACCACCTAGTGTTTGTGACCATGTATAACTTTATACAAAACCGTACATTTTCAGAACAAGTGTGTCCAATTCAAGACACAGCCGGTCATGTAAAACAAGGCGCCTGTCCGACTTTAGCGTTTACATGCCGAGTATCTCCTTTGATCAAATACAGTGTCCTATCATGCTGAATTTTAAAGGTGATGAAATATATAAATGCAGTTTGTGAGATACAACTGTCAGTAAACAAGAGGCGATGTTTTCTCTCCTCGCAGAGGATACAATGAGGTGCTCTAAAACTGTCACCTGTAATGAATCTAAGCGCATCGTGATAAACAGCGTCAAGGGGCCTGAGAGTGTGGGGCTGCTGCATCCATGTAAATCACATCAGAGCATTCGCATACCAATAAAGCATGTTTTTCTGTGCAGTCGGCAACCCACTGTTTAAAGTAACACATCGTTTTGGTGAAAGTGCTCTGATTCTGACCTCAGCTTGCTGCTTATTGCCAGTGTCATCATCAAACAAAATGCAGAGGTAACATTTTAAGCACTGATATTCAAATTCAAAAGATTATTAACTTTGGTTTTATAGTGGGGAAGATATGATTAATTTTCTCCTGATTTATTAGTTAGATAACTATAAATGACAAAGGGAGAGAGGGACTGTGGTTTGTGTGCATGCATGTGGATGACTTAGAGTAAATATACATAAACTGGATGTTTGTGAAGAAGAAAATATGTCTTGAACGAACAGTCTCCAAACACAAAGGCATTGTTTGTTGTTTGTTCAAATGTTAAAACCTTTTACCTGACAAGTGACCTTTTGTGTTGGTCTCAGAAGAAAAGCAAAAGTACCAAGATGCTATTTAAGAGCTGCAACAACTCATGGGGACGAGGTCAGGGGGAAGTGATAACCCCACAAAGTTTCTGAGTCAACCGTTTGCATCCTGTCGTCTGACTGTTTAGGTTATATTTAACCATGACCACTTTTTTTGCGTAACCCTGAGATATTTTTAGCTGTCTAAATGTAATCAAACTTTACCTTTAAAAGTGGCCGATCAGAAAACTTTTATTCATGTCATTTTTCTAAAGGTCATACACCATATATATCCTTTTAGAAGTTGGTTGCTTGGTACGAATGTGTTGCTCGTCACATGTATGGCATTATTGCTTATTCAGTAGATGAAAATAAACATTACATATTTCTACAGTTACTGAAACAAAAGTATAATCCTGTTATTAATTTAACCTTTTAAATGATGATCACAAAATCTAGAAAATAAACTATTTTATTAAATATTTTATAGAAAACGACTGAAAGGAAGTGCTGTTAATGTTTTAAATAACTCTTCCTAATGTGTTAATGAAACACATAAATTCCCACCTGACCTGTTTGCTTCTGTTAACAGTAACTAAAGAAGGGTTACTGCGGAGGTGAGGGAAAGAAAGAAAGTGGAGAGAGACTTACTCATGGAGGAGGAAGGGCAAAGGAGATAAGGAGGAGAGCGACAGAGCAAGCAGAGAAGTGGCTTGTCAAACTCTGAGGAGACCTGGAGGAGAAAAAAAGAGATGAGAAGACAAAGAGAGGGTGGAGTGGAAAAATAGGAAAGGGAAAGAGGGACTGACTTCAGAGATGAGGGCAGAGTGAATGTGGGGAGATGAAGCAGTTTTATGTGGAAGATGAAAGATGAAAGAAGAGAAAGAGAGCAGGCAAATGATCTGTGGACATACAGAATAAAGCAATGAGATGAATATATACAGCAGGGTCAAAAAAGCAGAAAGTAGAGAGAACAGAGTCAAAAGAGAAGGACTGAGGGAAGAGTGCAGGTCAGGAATAAAGAGGGTGACATATACATTGCAGTGGTGGAGGGAAGAAAAGAGGGAAAAAAGAGACAAAGATGTCTGTTTTATGCAAAACATCACATCTACCTGTTATAACTATTTACTCAACAGATTGAGATTTAACACCACGCTCCACATACATTAACATATGTGTTTCAGCTCATTGGCTCCAAATTATGGTCATTTTACTCAACTTCTAAAACATGCTGAAACTTTTTAAATTGATTTCTAAACTCTGATGCAGCCACTAGTTTCATTTAGTCTAAGGATGTAATTAAAATCAACTTGCAAAGACTTGAAAGTTGCTTAATATACATAATACATCACAGCGAACAGCTCCTTTGTTTATTTCTTTATTTGTTTTTTGTCAAAGTTACATTTTTATTTTATGGTAATGCAGCTTCATATAGGACCTGTTTTTAAAAACTCTCCCTGAAGGAGCATTCAGTAATGCTTCAATGATCGGCTGGATGTCTGCAGCAAAGCATAACACTGTCCGTTGAGGCCAGAAGACAACAGGAAACAAGCACTGATAATATAGAAAAGGCTAATGTGAAACAAGTATCTTTTGCCTTATATCTTTAACTCAGTAACCAACTAAAAATAAAAAAACAAAAAGAAAAACAAAAAGAAAAACAGAAATAACAAACAAAAAATAGGCAAAGCCACTATTGTTCAAAATGATGGATTACCTATCTCAAGCAAAATTGAAGCCTCTGTAAGTTGATTTTCATATCCTGTTGACATAAAATGAAAGCAAAAACTGCCTTAAAATCACTGTTGATCAAAGTTGACTTTTTGAAAGACAGCAGCAAGAAACAATGAGTTTAAACATGCAAACCACAGTCAGTGAATATGATAGTTACTTCTTTGACCTTCCACAACACTTTAGCTGTTAATATTCAAGCGCCTTTTACAGTTGTTTTTTTAATGAGGATTTATTAAATTATGAATCCAGGACCCTTTTTTCAATTTTGAAGTTTATGCAATGATAATACCGTTATTAATTTAAGAATTTAAATAACATCCGGACAAATTTTAGCCTTCAGCTACTGCATTTAGAATAGTTTGTACACTGAATCCTACAGTATTTTAACAGTGATGGAGGAGAAAGAGAAGCTTTACTGGAATAAAAGTACAAATACATTGAAGTAAAAATACTTACAAGGAAGTGACAAAAGTGACAAAATATCGTTAAAGTGCAATATTATTGTGGGCAAAATGTTTTAAGAGTATACAAGTAAAATTACAAATTTATGCTTATACTGGTTCCTGTAAAAATATGTAAGCAACATTTTACTGCTGTAGCCAGTTAAAGTGGAGCTTGTGTCTAATTTATCACACACAGTCAGCAAATTTAGTTCAGTGGCTCCCAACATTTAGCTTAGGCCCCTTCAAATCATCTACAGACAATCTTTTGGACATGTAATGATTATTGGAAGATAAGTATAAGATAAGATAAGGAAAAAAGAGGTTTTGCTACAAAAAATTGTTTTCAGTTTTTGCACTTCGCTTTGTGATTATTTAAATGCACCTCTTCGGGAATTTTAGTGTATTAAAACATGTGTCTATATGACAAGGGGCCTATTAAGACAGAGTTTTTTGTCACAACGTCACAAGTGAGAAAGATTGGCAACCAGTAGTTGATCTTTATGTTTTTTTTCCATTCCATAAGCTCAGTACACATGTTTTGAAATTTAATTGGTGACTATTCCTGTAAACAATGTAATGGACCAAAAAGTAACATATTTCTTGATGAAATATAATGGAAAGAAATAAAAGTAGCATAGAACTAGCATAAAATTGCAGTACTCATGTCAGGTTCCTCAGTTTCTAAATTTACAGTACACTACACTGCTGTACAGTAATTGAAATGAACTTTACTTATTTTAAACTTAATAAAAAAGGTTAAATCCATACAGAATATGTGAAAATAGTGTAAGCAAAAAATAATGCTCTCCCAGACCGACAAAATGAAATTCATAACAGGTTTAAATTTGTGCATAAGATCATATATTCTCCACCTTTGTGAGCTGTGGTATGTTTCATTTGCACTGCTGACTGTCAGGATGGTCTCTCCAGATAGACGATCAGCTAAGTGAGTGTGTGTCTGATCTTGCTGAGTGAGAGTGTGTGCATGTGTGAGAGAAAGGGCTGATGAATGGAGGGAGAGGTGCAGATAATAGGCGACTATCTGGAGGTGAGAGATGTAGAGGTGGAGAGGCGGGAAGAGAGAGAGAGAGAGAGCAGGGACAGAAATATACAACAGGAAAATGGCCCGTGCCATGGATACCCTGGAGTGTGGCTGTAATGCCTCTCCTGCCACACATACTTTAGCATGTCCTTGTTTGAACCAGTCCTTGTGTAAAGTCAAATACTCAGTCTTATAAAATTACATGCAACATGCAACATGCAAACATACTTGTTTCTCAGTCACTTTGTCATCACACTAAACATCAGTAGAAAAACTTCTTTCTCTCCATATCAGCGTGTGAGAATATTTAATTTTTGCAACAGCTTCCACACATTTCAGTGGTCTTATTTTACTAGAAAAGCATAGTTGGCTCAGGGTAGCAGGGGTTGAGGTGACAAAATCCATTTTAAAAGACAGTTTATCACTGAGGATTATATTGATGCCGCATTGACAAGAAAACAATGGACATACAATGTCTTTTATCTTGTGCTTCTAAAGTAATGTGTTTTTGCAGACACGTAAAGAATTAAGAATAAATTGTGTTTCTTGAAGTAAGTTTGGTGAGTTTTTTGCACTTTGTATTGAAAGAGAATCTGCAGTAAATAGTTGCCTTTTTGCCTGTTTAAATATAACAGTAACAACTTATATAATAAATTGTTCACATATTAGCAAATCAGATAGTATTTTGGGGAAAAGTCATACATTTTGGTTACAGTTTTAATTAACTCAGTACTTCTTCTTAATACACTGACTCCTAATTGTTGGTTGTACACTGTTTTGTCTTTATATAACTTAATTATCACTTGCACCAGTCATGCATTTAGTGTGCTCCACATTTTGGCTGCAAAGCCTTAATAACTTTGTATTTATCAAAGGCCAAAGTGGCCTTGCACTAAAAATGACTTAATTCAGGCCTGAAAGAGAATAGATGGATGAACTGGAGCAGTGGGATGAGTGTAGATAATGGCCACAGATAATATACAACAGAGAGAGGAGGGAAGAGGGTCAGAGAGGGAAGAGGAGCGACAACAGGTAAAGTGAGGGAAAGCAGGCATGGATGGATGGATGGATGGATGGGCAGGGTGGAAGGACATGGGTAAAAGAATGAGTGCAGATAATGGGCTCAGATCTAATGTCTGCAAGGAGGAGAGAAGGAGACAGGGAGGTAGCAATGGTTTTGCGTGCAGGAGTGGAACAATGAGTGTAGATAATGGGCTCCATCTAATGTCTGGAGGGAGGAGAGGTTACAGAGATAAGAAAAAGGGATGGAGAGATGAATGGCACCATTCTACTACTCATGTGCTATCTTCTACACGTGTACCATGCTGCTTGAATGCACACTGATGTTAAATATGTGTTTGTTAAGCCATAGTGGATAGTCAATTTTGTGTGTGTCATTAGTGATCTATTGTGATTTGTGTGTTATGGACCAGGATTGGAAATGAAAACCTGCTGAGTCCCGAATCTGGTCTAGACTTAATTATGCATTTAGGTACATCTCAGAAACTTAGAAATCTGTACTCGATAGGCCAGAAAACTGTTTTTTTTTTCTTATTTTCCTTCGGTGCAATACAAAGACTTACATCTGTCATCACTGTCGTCCTGTTCAATGCAGCAATTTTACTGATTAGATAATAAACTTTTGATAAACTTCCTAATAATTTCTACAACCTCTATTATTTGCAAACAAATTGTGTTTGACCAAAAAAAAAAAAACAGTTTTACCAAGGGTTTCCAAACCCATGAAGTAATATCCTTTTTCTAATTATCAAAACAAATCAACCATGTGTTTTGGAAAAAAGCAGATGAAATTGATGAAGAAAAAACTTTAACATATTGAGCTTGTTCTCTATTTGATTGACTAAATGTAAAAAAATGATAAACAAGTTGTCACATAGTACATATGTAAGGTTATACATACAAAATTCTATTACAAAAATAGATTGCTATTAGCCAACTCAACCACATACTGGCAATAATTTAAGTACTTTTACTGCAGATTTTTTTTTTTTTAACAAATTAAATACCTGAATCAGGCCCAATAAGCAAACACTTTGGCTAGTCAAAACACATGCTTACATGGCAAGTTGGATGCTGTTTGCAACACTGTACTGTGTTTGCTTTCAAGTGAACATCTCTCCATCAGTGTCACTGAGACAGATTCCTGCACATGTCCTGACCGTGACAAATAAACCGATTCCTGTGAGTGTACTGTATGTAGTGCAGGTAATGGGCTTGATCTAATATCTGCAGGGGAGGAGAGGAGAGGAGACGGCAAGAGATGGATGTGTTGATAGAGAGGACTGGGGGGATGAGTTTAAAATACGTTTAGATCTGATGTCTAGAGACAGAGAGACAGAGGATGCTGGGAAGAGACAGGAGTGGATAGAGGGATGGAAGAGCTGAACATAAATGGTGAGTTAGGTTTAATGTGTGGTGGAGTTGCAAAAGGACATCGGGGAGGAGAATGGATAGATGGAGGAACAAGGTACAAGGATGAATGCCGTGGAGAGGGAGAGATGGATAGATGGACAGTGGAAGGATGAGTGTAGATAATGTCTAGAAGGCAGACATCCATCTGACTGACCAAATTATAGTCCAGCTCACTTTCTACAGACTAATTACTGGAACACAAGATGTTTCTCTCTCTTTTTCCCCCTGTGGCTTTGTCTTCCTCTCTGTTTCAGTACTCGGGGTGGTTTTGAGGGCTTATGAGAGGGGGGATGCCTGTTCTGATAGCACGCATCTCTGCTCAGCTCGTAGATCAGCTCACCTGCCCTCGTTTTCCCTTGTTAGCACAGATCTGCGCATATCCTTCCCTCTTTAACAGATAGTATTCTAAAGAAAATACAGTTTGTTATCTGCCTAAGCTCGCGCTCATTTGCCTTATTTTTCTCCTCCCTGCTTCCTTGTCAAGTATCTGTTTTCAAACCCAATTGAAAGAGGAGAAAAAGCAATCTACATGTCTACTACTCAGCTTGTTAGTGCCATTGTTAATGCTTATGCCTCTTGTTTAAGTCTTTATTTCAGGGAGTAAATAAGTCGGGAAACAGCAAGTACGTACATGTGCAATTATTATCATGACCCTGTTGCCTGCACTTGAAAAAACTTTGATCAAATTCATCAGACTTAAAAACAGAGGAGTTTGTGGGGGAAAATGTGTGTAAAGAACAACAAACCCGTCAGCCACTGCTCATGTTAGTTCTTGTTTTTAATATGAGTGAGTACCAAAATAAAGGAAATGCCAGCAGAAAGTGCTTTTATAGGGTGTAATGCCACCAGATCACCATCACTGAGACTTGGCATGAATTCTACAAGTGTCTTGATTTTATTTTCAGTTTTTTGATAGTGGAAAAATGACATCTTTGGCACCTCAGAATCACCTGTCGTGTTTAGTTAGACTGAGATTTCACTCTCTGTGACTGCGGCAGGATTCAGTTTCAATCATTTTAAGGCTTATCAAACCAATTCCTTTTCATTTCCCCAATTTCTTTTCATTTCCTGTGGATGCAGCTGTTTTCCTGCAGGAAGACGGAACATATTGACTCTCTTTAACAACATCCAACATGTCATCAATGACATCCTGTAACTCAACCATTCCATGAGAATACATCCTGCATGAAAGAGAGGCAGTGGTAATATGATTTAGTCATTTAGTCACACATGAGATTCCTATTTGCACATTTTATATCACCTGCATTGTAATGCTTTTGCACAACAAGGTGATTGTTTACCTCCAGATGTGTAGGAATGCTTTAGACTCAAATAAAACAAACACACACTTCTATGCATCTGTTCCTATATTACCCAAGTTGACTTTATGTTTGAGCAAACATCCCAGATATTGATTTCTCACTTTTTTGCAGTTGTAGACAACATTTAAACTGGATTTGTGCTCTAAAATATCACAACACCTGATTCCAGTAATTAAACTCAACAGAATTATAAATGATAAATGAGACGTTTGTTTCAAGGGTTGTTTTCCTTGCTGAGTTTTTGCAACAGAAAACTTACAATTACCAGTCTTGCTGTTTGTGTCTCTATATAAAACTAGTACATGTTGCAATTTTCAGAATCGATGCTGCTGTTATCATCTTTTTAAGGTCACTTAAAACTCTGTATTGAACTGGAACAAAAGGTCACAGTCACTAATAATTATCATAAATGAAACCACTTTATTAACTTACAGATCAATAGAGCTAATCATTTTACCAATCAATCATACTCCCTTGGGTATTCTCAACAGTCTCTGTGTTTGTGCATCTCTGTTTGCTTCCGGCTGGTTTAAAATTATCCGTTGAATAACAAGATAAATGATTAAATTTGAAGGACTCGAGGACGCTGTGTCCTGGAGGCAGCATGTACCCGTGTGTTTATGTTCTGTTCAGAGGATGCAGTAGAGAGGCTGTTTTAATGTTACAAGAAAATGGCAAAGGGCAAAAGTGTGGGCGTGTGTCAGTATGTATTGGTGTCTATACTCTGTTTACTTGTGTATGAGTGCATACATGTTGCAGGCGTCTCCTTATGGACAGATGGCACAGAACTTCCATAAATGCTTTTGTCAGGATTCACTGAGATTAAGATTTCTTAAGTTGACATCAGGGTTAAAGGTACAGTTAAGACTTAAAGGCATTTCCTGAATATAAAAATACACTGTAAACATGTATATGTGTGTGTTTAGGTGTGTTTTTTGTGTATCCAGCTATCTTCTAAGTTTTAACCTGGTATTTTCTTTTAGGTTCACTGTCATGATTTTACAGTTAGGGTGGACCGTGTGTGTGAGAGACAGAGTGAGAGATAATTTAATCAAACTCCATGTTTCTACCTGTGGCTTGATCGTTGTGTGGTAATTAAATCTCTGTCCCAGTGTAGCTGAAGCAATGGAGAGATGAGGTTTAGTGACAGAATGATTTACTGTGACATAATAATACTCACATTAACACACATGTAGGTGGGTGTGTGTGCATGTATGTGTGTGTTTGGTAGAGTGGAGAGAAACCTTGTGTTTTTGACTGGATGCTAACTTCACTTTATACCCATCAGTACTGTGATGATTTTTCACTTTTGGGTTCCCTTTTTTGCGGATGGTTTTTAAGAAATTGTCTGTTTGCATTTTGAATTAAAAAAAAACTCAATTGTATGATTAAAATACAATTTGGAGACAGAACTTGCTTGTTAGTTTTATTATTTCATCAAAATGCTGATGCATCGTTTTTCCCATTTTTATCTCCATCTACCGTTTGTAATGCATCAATCTGGCCGTGCATGTTATGTACTTCTTATAAATGAGTGAACCCACATGCTGCAGGTGTTATTTGAACTTGGTGAGATGGCCTTTTTCATGCCCAAACAAACCTGAGAGGAGGTGGACTCATGCTACAGCTCCCCAGCTGTCTGAGGTGCAGCATGTGGTTCATTTTTGTTTGGCAGCTGCTGAATAAGAGCTTAGACTTTTGCTTTCACCTCTAAAGTTTTGTGTCCGTCTGATGTGCCGACAGCAGACAGGGACACTCTGAGGGGGCGTGCACCAGTCTGCTCACTCTTAGGCAGCTTTCATGGACGAGGTGCCTTGATTCAGGGACAAAGTGGAAAGTAGTCTGGACCTTTCCTGTAAATCTTTGACTTAAATTCATGGCCTGTTATGGCTTTGACACTTTGAAGGCCCATCTTCCAGACCCATTATCTTAAAGTTTAGCTACATTTTGGCACAAACACAAAAGGATTTAAAGTGTCCTCAGTAGAATTTTATTCCTTGAATCAGGTGGAAGGGTCAGCCATGTTAATAATCAGGTCGGGATATCCTGGGACATACTGACACTGCTAGCTGTAAATGAAAACTATTTAAAGCTAAAATCAAACAAAAAACCTGAATATCACATGAACAAAAAGAAAAAAAAAATGTTTAATTTACTCTTCCAGTATCTGGTCATGGAAAAAAACTAAATGAAACAATAGATTAAGTTTGAATGGTCCGTTAGGATGATTATTCATACACATACACAATCAGTAAAACAAGCTTAGTGTCCTTTTTTTCACTGAAAGTTCACCTCAAAAATATCACCTGATAATTTTAAAAGACTTGCTGAAATACAGTATAATATGACCGATCACCATAGGCATTATTTAATTTGGTTGCTCTGAAATGATTTTGATTTTAATGAGTGTAATAGGTTGATTAGATTTACTGACGAGAAAGATAACATTCTTGTTGTTTAAACTTTACTTTTGTCAGTACTTTTAAAGTGACAGATTTAGGATAATGATTATACTTTGTCTGCCGCCTCTACTGATTTGCAATATTTGGATAAAATTATGCTAAAACAGCACCACTATCTCTTTTCCATGTGCCTAACCTCTCTGCCTCTATGTACAGTATATGGATTATATTTTAAACAATACTTCAAGAAAAAAATGAATACTTACAGTGTTTTTTTTAATCCAAACAGCAGCTCTCTCACAAAAAAATTGATGTAAATTAGAGAGTGAGTTTGAAACAGTACACTTGTCTTTTTATTGGAAAGTTTTCTTAAAATTACCTGCTTCTGTAAACATGAGATAGTGGTTGGCTCTTTCTCTAATAGAAGCAGACAAAACAAAAATTGCCCATAAAAACTGCATGTACATGCTGTGGTGACTGCTGGTTCAGATTTAATTTAAGCATTAACTGGAAGCAAAATCTAAGCTGTGCTCACCACAAGTAGACCTTGTTTACTGCAGCCTGCATGAACTCTGTTGTCTTGGAGCAGAAAAAACAACAACTTTTGGATGATACCAGAAATCCTCTTACATAAAATCTAGGAAAATCTGTTTAAGCTGATTTGTGCTTCAAAGCAATTGACTATTTTATGTGGAGAAGTTCTGTTAAAAACAAAAAAAAGAAAGATTAGCCAGAATGTTATTTTTTCTAGCAGATTGTTCAAATACTTACAAAGTCTAACAGTGTATGTGAGCAAACAGCTTGTCTTAAGTTTTGCAGAGTTTTTCATAATGGGGATTTTTTGACAACACAAAAATAAAAAGTATTTGGCTACAATTTTTCAATACGTTATGACAGACATCAGAGTTTTAAAAAATATATATTAAGGCTTTTTTTTTTGCTATATCACCATTAATGTGTTAGTAAGCATACGTGGCACTGATTTCTTTTAGTAAGTAATAAGTTTAAGGAAATCTGCTTTAGAAACATTAATGTTATCAAAACATCATTAACACATTGGAACAAGTTGACATAATTGTACATATTGACTGTAATCCTCCACATTTTTGTTCTTTAAATATTAAACTAACACTGAAAACTTTTTTCCTTTGCTCATCCTCTTTTAAATTGATGCACAGATATGTAGCTGAAGGTTGACTTTTAAAGATTTATTTTTGGTCACTTTACAGTTTCCCAAAGAAAGTTGGATTCACACCTGCTGTCTGTTGGGTTTCTCTCTGTGTGTGTACCTGTCTTTGTGTGTATGTGAGTTTGAGATACAAAAAAAAGGGGGAAAAATATGGACCGAAACAAAGAAAACTTTATCTTTGCACTGTCAGATTTTAGTCTTTACCAGCTGTGCGTAGCTTGGCAGCCTTAGTGTTTCAGGAAAGGCCAACTCTTTCAGGTTGGCAATCCAGGTTATTATTGTAGCTCTGAGCAAAGATACACACATACTAGCACACAAGCGCGCACGCACACACACACACACACACAAATAATCCTGCAACCTTGTACCAACCCAACTAAAGGTACACTCCCACCCACCCACACACACATACAGGTGAGTTATCATTGCTTTGCCCTCAAGAGCACTATTAGTCAAAATGTAATTCAGTCACAACTTGATATACTAGTGTGTGTGTGTGTGTGTGTGTTTGTGTGTGTAATGTACATGTCAGTGTTTGTGTGTATGTGAGTGAGTGTGTGATGGTATGTGTGTGGGTGTGTGATATAATGGCAGGCCAAAGGGGGCAGAGAGAAATGGAGGGAGTCGAAACTCAAAGGTATTCTTTAGCTTTTATTATCACAATATTGCCAAGGGCAGACAGAGGCAGAGAGAGGTAGGGAGACAGGAAGAGAGAGAGAGAAAGGGAGAAGGAAAGAGAGAGAGATAGAAGGAGAGTAAGAGAGAGACAGAAGGACAGGCAAAGATAGATGGAAGGAAGAGAGAGATAACCAGTAATCTCTTTTTTCCTCTGGGCTTGAGGAGTACTGCTCTTTGGCTAACACTTGTCTGTGATGGTGTGTGTGTGTGTGTGTGTGTGCCTGTGTGTGCATATTAAGCTTAATATGCTTGTGTTTTTTGTATATATTGCAACTTCTCCAACTGAGCCAGTTTATGGATTATTTTTATTATTTTGAATTAGCAGTAAAAAAAATATTCCAACAAAATCCGTCGGAATCTCTATTGCACAAAAAGGATAAGCTGCTTTCTGACCAAAGCAGACAGAGGGCACCATTGTTCCAGCAGACATGGAGCTGAAGATTTCAGTCTTCTTGCAGTGACAGATGGTGGAGCAATGGAAATGCTGATGGTTCCCTGCACCAAAGCTCTGCTCTGATGCCCAAACACAGACTGAGTGATGGAGGACCACAGTCAATACTGCATTCAGCATTATGATGACCACGTCATCCACCAAAATGTCAAAGCCTGCTGCAGATTTTTCTGATGCAGACGGGATCTGGATGAATTCATCTTCGTGAGATTTTGCCTCTCCTTCACTGTCAATACATGATGTTCACCAAAATGTAAAAAGCCAGATAGAGCTGTAATAAAACTTTGTCATGTCTAATTTGACCACTCAGGCTGGCTTTTTATGGTCAACAATGCCAAAGATCTTGTTTCTTTGCTGAAGGTCATTTTTGGACAGCATTTTAAAGCAGAACAGTTTCTTGTTAACTAGATTTTTTTGAGACTGAAACCTCAAACAAGGACACAACATCTTAATTTTACCAATCCAGCTTGCGATCTGGTAGGGACTGCCTCCTCTGGAGTCATACTGACTGTTTTGAACTGATTTAGTATTAAGTGCAATGATGAAGAGGTAACATCAAACAGGGTTTTTAGGATACTTGTGTATTCTTTTGTATATTTGGTCAGGGGCCTCACAAGGTTCATTGATATCAAGGCTGCTATTTTTTTTCTATATGATCAGCTAAACAACGCTCCAGCAGATAAAAGCTACAAAGAACTGTGTTTAAAAAACAGTTAAATCTATTTAAAAATGGTTGTTTGATTCTCTTTTAGTACACGAGGCAGTGAAATGCAACCTTGTGAGGTTTTTTACATTCATAAATCTAATCATTACCCTGTAAGGAGAACAATTTAGTTAATTAAGCTATAACCATTGAATCTGCTAAAACTTGCTTAACAAACTGCATTATTATTGACAAAACTGTTAATGAAAACAGTCAACCAGAGGTGCAAAGACAGTGTGTGTAGCAGGTGAAAAACCCTGTTTAGCCAGACCTACGTAATGTGTTGCATCTGTGCCACATGTATTCTGGTCCTCATGAGAAGACCACACTGTCATAAGGGGTTTACGATTAATCAGTTTGATTCATAGTAAATTGAATACCATCAATTGTGTTTGGCCTGTGCAACTCTGGAGAAAAAGATGATCAATTGTAAGTATATTGTGCTGAAATGTAAATATTCTAAGGTTCCTAATGCAATATGCATGTTTTACACTGTTAACACTAAGGGTTTGTTACTTGTGGGCCAGAGGAGGAAACTGCCCATCCTCCAAAACAATGTTGTGACTATGAGGCTGAGTCAGAAGCTGTGTGGAGCTCCGTGGAGGGAACTTAACCTCCAGGAGCTGCAATCAACCAGCAGGGCTTTTCTCTTTACAACACAGCCTGAATTGCTTTGTCCCCATGCTCGTGGCCATAGTCATGGCGTTGGCCTAGAATATTGGGTTCGTATGAGAGAGTTGATTAAGAGACTCTCTTGGGTTTGTAAAATTCTTTTTGGGGATTTTTTTTCCCTGTCGGTTGCAAACTTCCTGGCATTATTTTACAGCTCTGAACACTTTGTATTTGGACTTCTTCTTCTCAACTTGGTTAGGGGTTAATTTAACACAGGCCTCGTACAAACCATAACACTTCTGTCTGGTCAGTGCAGTGGCATGTGTGGTTTGGGGCATCTGTGGATCAAAAGGTAGGTCACATTGTCTCTGTGACTGCCGCTGCTCTAGACATCTGCTCCGTAACAGAGCTGAAGGAGACCATCTGTCTGCACCAGTGTTAATTTTGTCAGCTATTTTTTATATTTAGTCTTATTCTTAGTTCTGTGCTACATGGCCTTGTTCATTTTTATAGCATTTGGTCAACTTTATTGTATTTCTTGTCAAGTTTATCAAATTCAAAGTCTGGGCTTTTTAGTTCTTTTCAGTCATCAGAATATACCAAACATTTCCTCCAGTTTAGTCCACTGACATCTGTCTTTTTTGTCATTGAAGTTAAACAAATCAAACTAATCTCCTATAATATTGAATTTATCTAATGAAAGGAAAAAGAAAAAGTTGAATGACTGAGAATACAGTTTTGAGGCAAGTGTGTGGTCTGGTGATCTGATGGTGTCATCATTATAAAACATCAAGATCCATTTTGATGGTAATTTGGAGCTCCAGTGAACATACCATGTTTATGTTACCAAATACATGCCAAAGAAATTACATCTGGTAATTTAAATACACATGCAATGTCTGCCTCTTGAGGTTTTCTCATTCCAAACAATAAAAAACTAAATGCAGTTTAATGATGTCATGTAGTAGATGTTATAATGGGATTCATTTTTAAACACCCACCATTGTTTGTTATACATTTAAGTTAACTGCCCTGGTGCTAGGTTAGCTTTGTTTATGATTGATGTTACTTTTAGCTAGTAACCCCACTGAGGATCCTCTTGCAGCTTTTAATAAACTTGCAATCTATGTTTCTGAAGCATATGCCAACAGTTTTATGGAGGCATTCTCTAGCATATAACACAAACTTGGGACAACACACACAGAGAAAACACCAAGTAATGACTGCTCACTGTGTCCTGCTGGTGTAGCCCTGATATGCACAGCACAGGATGTGAAACAGGCACAAGTAGCACTGAACAAATGGACCTTCTGCATTCTCCACATTTTACGGTCTACAATATTGCTTTTTTTTAAAAGAATTATTCATTGACAAACATGCGGTCATTGGTTTCGATAATGAAATTAAGACATTTGCAACTGGAAGTGCGAAACAAAACAGAGGAATTAACAGATTTTTTAATTCCTGCTTAACATCTAAATCTTAAAAAAAAGAAAACCCCAAACAACAATTTAGAGAAAAAAAGGGATTTACCATGTGTTGAATAGAGTATTACAGTTGGATTTGTTTAAAAAAAGGACTGGTTCTTTGTGAGAGCTCTTCAAGAATCTAGGAAGCTTGACTAATTTTGCAGGAGAAACTAATTTCCTCTTAATAAACGTATATAAAATAACAACATCAAAACCATGTAAAGCAGCAGCAGAGGCAGCAACAGCAGAGTCGAGTCATGGTGGAAAATGCCAGATTGTAATAACTGTGCTGAACACCTGCATGAATATGATGATTGGACGTTATTAGTCAGCTGGGAACCACAAAGCTGGTGAATGAACCAGTGATTGTAAAGTATAAATGAAGTGGCTAATGTCAGTCAGTTAATGCAAGCTCTACTCTATTGCCCTGCCTGAACTAATGCTGGTGTGCTCTCAAGTTATCATGTTGAGCTCATGTTAGTGGGGACTTTTTTTATGACTACAGCTGTTAAAGAGCAACCCACACCCCGTTTTAACTTCTACATGGAGCTTGGAGATATTACAGCATAAGGATCTTACGTGGCTCCTTTAAGTTGACAAATTTATGCATATCAGTACACTGCAACTCTTATTATATGCCAGTACTGATAATACCTTCCAAGCTTTTAATATTTAAATTTCACTATCTCTTTAATATAATCATTTTTTTAAAATTGTTGCTGCATGTTATTTATATAGCATATCATTTTATATTGATCATACTACTGAGCCATATCTCTCTGTTGGTTTATTACGTGTCATGGTGACACATAATAACAAGAAAGTGTTAATAACTTCATCTTAACAAAATTACCATTATTGAGCAACCAAATCTTGAAGGCCTACATGTGACCTATCTGAACGATGACGTTGCAAAAACAAAAAATTAGCATTCCGGAAAACACTACCGGTGGCTCGGTGGTTAGCAGCGGCGCCTCACAGCTAGAAGATCCTTAGTTCGCGTCCCGATTAGGGCGCCT
>JAPZDY010000001.1:17473229-17496912 GCA_029783645.1 Ctenochaetus hawaiiensis | reverse complement strand
GCTGGGATAGGCTCCAGCCCCCCCCCGCGACCCTGCAGAGGATTAAGCGGTATAGAAAATGGATGGATGGATGGAAGAACTGCACTTTTTCTTTTTTTGTTGTTGTGTTTTTCACTGAGTTTATGCAAAATGTTTCACCCTCTCTCAAGGGTAACACAATGGTAGCATTACTCACAGAACATTCCTGCTTTGTCAGTGTTTTCAAAACACTGACCTTTGAATCAAAACATTGAAGCTAGCTGCCCAAGTAAAGCTACAGCAAAAAATTATTTCAGTGCTCCAGCTGTTCCTGTTGGACCCGGTGGAAAGATCAGTTCGGCATTAAAAGGACCTGCAGCAGTAAACGCTTGTTAGCCGTGGTTACAGTGCACGCCACATGGCCGAGTGGTCGCTACCATCACTGGTTTGATTCCAGCCGGTGACCTTTGTTGCATGTCAAACCCCTTTCTTTTCTGTCTGCACCTTTGCTGTGACTGACCATTGAAAGCAAAAAGCAAAATGCCACAAAGACAAAAAAAATATATACCTGCAGGTTTATCTGTGTTTGCTTGTCCCTTGTACACTGCTTATGTCACAGTATTTATGGCCATTTTAAAATAACTTCTCAGACCTTCATGCATACGTGACTTTTTTAAAAAAAATCTGAGGAAAAAAAGCAGCAGTATTTCTGTGCAGCCCTCTGTATGATGCTTACCGGCAGCTGTTGCAGCCTTTTTAAAAATTCATAGTGTATTGTAGCCAGTTGCCTGATATACATAATGTATAGTTGGATACTTATGCCTACTTAGCATTAAGCTGGGGCCCCAAATTTTGCCAGCTGCATCCACTTGTAGGAACAACATCCTAATGTGATTTGGGTGAGCATTTTGCTCTGGGAAAAAACTGCAGCAACTATACAGATTTTTTTCCCCTAATATAGCACTGATCATGAACCCATCAAAGTAATCTATTCCTAGTCTTCTGCTGCTACTGTGTGCCCCCCTGGATGAAATAGCGCACCTCACGCTATGTTTAATATCTCAATATAACCTTTTTTTTCCATTTTTATGATCTGTATTATTGAGATTTTATTAGCCATAATGATGTTATTTAAATGGTGGTTCAGTATTAAAGACATTGCAAGATGTAGAGGGAGACAGAGACCCAGACACAGACAGACAGGAAGTCAGGAAGAGAGGAAAAGACAGAGAGAAACAATTGATAGGGAGGAGGGCAAAAGAGCAGACAACAAGAGGGAGCAAATATAAGAACAGGCAGCAGAAAGACTGCGAAAGGGCAAGCGGAGACAAAGAGACACAAAGAATAGATTGGTGTGTGCATGTGTGTGTGCCACAGTCTGGAGATTTGTGCTAGCTTAGTTCTTATTCCAATCACACACACTGCCTAATGAGCTAATGGGCCTGACAGCCAGACAGACACACACAGAGTGAGGGACAGGGAGAGAGGCGGGTGGATGGATGGAAAGTCACTACACCAGTCAGCCAGTCAGTCAGCCAGCCAGCCGTTCATCCATTCAGACGGTCAGTCAGCTAGTCAACCTATTAGCCCCTCATTCCTCGGTGAGGTTCGTGTGACTGCTGCAGATAAGAGATTCACAATATTCCTGTGGCATTTTGTGAAAAACCTGCTCTTCTCCTCTCTTGACCCTCTCAGCCCTCCTTGTCTTTCAGTCCTTCCACCTTCTTTCCCTACACACGAGCAGGTACACATCGCCTGAAAATGCCTCTGTGAATGTTATGAATCACAAAGAAACAGAAACTGCAATTACGTTCCTCCCTGAATTTAAAAGTACTACATGCAGTAACACCCCTCGCGGTGTCAAGATCACAATTATGGGGCATTTGATAAGAAGTCATTTTACAGATTTGTCAAATAAATGACTAGTCGAAAGTGTCCTGTGACTAGCTGAGTAAGACCTACAGCAATCAGCAACAGCTTCATGATTAGCACCTCCTGTGGTGCCAAGTTCCAGCTCTCCTGGCAATTATCTATATGTGTTACAGATAGCTGAATCACCATAACAATTATGAATTTGGCCTCTGATAGGAAATATTAAAATTAAATCAGCAAAATGAAAAGAACAGAAAAGATAAAGTTAGCTTTTCTCTGTTAATGCAGCCGATTTCTGATTGCTTTGGCCTCAAACAAAATGGTATCATTATTGTTATTATCATTATTCTGTAATTATCCTTCCAATTATAATCAAAGCTTCTCCCACATGGCTACTGCTTTCTCCTTTACTGTATGTTTTTCACTCTCACTTCTCCGTCTTCTGCTGTTTCGTCTGTCGTTTTGCTGCTGTGGCTGCCTCGTGTTCGGATTATGTTGTTGTGATTTTTCAGACCTCTCTCTTTGCTTCATTTAATAATTTCCCAGGTCTAAGTCATTTCCAGAGGGCTTCAGTATTACCAGAGCAGGTCAGCAATTTGATTGTGCCCTTGCACACTGGTAATGTCCCTCACTCCTTGAAATGCTAAAATGATTTACTGTGGCCCTGTGGTAACCACAGTAACACATTAAACAATGTCATCAGAGTGGAGGAAAAAAAGGTAAAACATATTTCAAGTGATTCTATGTCTTTTTTTAAAGACTCACCATAGCCAATGTTTCTTGTAATCTAGCTGTGATGTTCACAGGTTTGTAAATGCATGAGTAACTCCTGTACCTGGATGCGATTCTAATATTTCACAGATTAAACTGGAATAAAGTAGAAGTCTAAAGCCATGGCAGAAGAAGCCAGAGGGTCATATGTTCACTTGTGTTGTAAAAAATGCTGAAGTCCTCAGTGAGTACCAGAGATGGGGGACTGAAGTCACATGACTTGAGTCGGGTCTGACCTAAATCGCAAATTTGAGAACTTGTGACCTGCTTAACTGACTGATAAAAGACTCCACTTGACTAAGCCATCATGACTTGGAACTTGACTTTGACTTTCTTTTACAGTGAGACAAATGACTTAACTTGATTATTTTTCAATTAATTATTTGCATTTCTTTGAGATAATGAAGAGTAAAGTATTTTCTAAAAACACAAGTGAAATTTCTGGTACAAAATGTGCAAAACCAGCAGCTTACCTGGATGCAGCAGACCAGATATAATGGAGGGGGCTTATCTCAAAGAGATAACTTTGGATTTTAAAATCCCAAGATTTTAAAGCATTTTTTTGTTGTTGACAGTAGTAAGGAGAAAAAATGGTATATAATGTCTGCAGGCTAAAAATCATTGACATGACCAACTTCCAGTGTTATTCAAGTATGTAACTGTATTTTTGTAGAAAACTTGTCGACCGGAGAAATATTTGTTTGTGTGAAAGATCAGGGGGGTTGGGGGGTTGTAACGACATGAAATGTAGGTGTTGTCAGGTCATGTTTTTGTCCCACTCTCTCTGCTGTTGTAAGCATATATTTAATACACTGATGATTGATTGATTGATTTGAAAGTGGGCCTTATCTGTTAAGATAACTTTTTTGCCAGTGTTGTTACAGCCTACATATAAATCTCTCCTCTTGAGACCTGGCATAAACCTTTCTTACACTTCATCACGTTCAAAATGTCAAATTGCAAGATTTAAGCAGGCTGCCACATTTTCCTAGAAGACTTTTAAAAAGAAACTAACCTTTTCATAACCATTGTCTGTTTAATTGATTTAAAAATGGAAACAGAGTGGGATACTTAGAATATTATGACTTGACATCTGACCTAAGCGATAATTTGACTTGACTTGCGTAACTCATAGCAGGAACTGGACTCAGCTTGCTGTTTTCTCATTAAAGTAAGTTGGGATTTGCTTTAGATTTGAATAATTCCATGTGACTTGCATGTGTGTGTTATTTTCACCTCTGGTAGTAATCTTTAGATTTTCTATAGCAGAAATGTCATTCATAAAAGGCCCCAAGATTCATGCATCTATTTAGACACAAACAATTTATATTGTTTGAAACGTGACCATCTTTTTTTCCTCAAAACCTTGTTTTATTCTAAAAAAAGATGATTATTTCAGACTTCTTAAAAAGATAAATACTACTAATTAGCATTCTGTCTGCTGGTTAGGTGCCTTTGTAATTATAATTTTACAGCTGAAGTTCTTCTAGTCATACTTGATTTGGATAAACTGTTTTTTTTTTAAAATAATTATAGAAATTAACTTTTTATTTCATTTTTTACTTTGGTTAATGAAAGCTATATTTTTAACAAATCAATAATCCAAAAACTGGGTTAAAGGTAAAAAGGGTTTAAAAAGGGTTTTAAAATGATTTTTGAAAAGAACCTTTTATTGCTTAGAAGAACATAAATAACAACTCCTCTTCAGTTTTTTCCCTTTTATTCCTTAACTGTCTATAACCACATGCATTTTCTGAGATGGACACTAAATTGCGTTGATCAAAGCTTTCTGGCTGGAGAAAATATATCAAATAAGTGACACTTGATTAAACTCATTTCTATATTCCCTTGATTTCTAAAAAATCTGAGAGAGAGAAATGCTGAGCTTTGCAAATAGTCTAGTCAGGCTTTTTCAATATTTTTGTCACTTAACAGCTTAACTAACTGTTCACAATTGATTTTCTTGTCTTGCATGCAATATTTCTGTTATTTAAATTTTCATGTGCTCGGCACATCTGTTTATTCATGTGTGTGCTTGTGTGTGCTGGCTCCCAATCGATTGACAAGCCAACTGTTGTGATATTTTCTCGGCATCTGGACCACTGTTCAATTATTACTGATAGTTCTGTTCAGGAAGCTGCAACAGAGAAAAGAGAGAGAGACGGTCAGAAAATGACAACAGCAGCATCAATCACCTTGTCAACAAGCATCCTCAGCCACTTCAGCACTGAGGGACAGATGTTTGGCTAAGTGTGTGTGCATTTGTGTGTGTGTGTGGATGTCTGAAATGTGTGTTCATCTATTGTTCTGTTGCATCCATGGAGTGTATCTAACAAAGTTTTGTGTTTCCGTAATAGAACTTTATTCGACACTTGCTGATCTGTTAAACCGCGGGCGACTTGCTGTAGTTAATGTAGCATCATTTAAGTTTGAGGACTGAATCCCTCAAAAGTTGTGGCACCAACATGCAAAGAAAACAAAGTTATTGCAGCTCAACAGCAGCTGGGTAACAGATGATGGTCTATATGGTCTGTCAGGAAGCGATATGTTCTTTCCTTTGTTTAAAGCAATGAGATGGTGTTTTTTGATGGAGGGGAAGCAATTTGAAACAGAAAGCTGTTTACTTATTTTTGTGACAAACATCAGCATAGGTAGGGGGCCTTAACAAATCACAGTCTGCATTTTTCTTTTTTGGATATGTCTTTCTGGATTCTCTGACTCCCCGTGGTCCCTCAGTGTCTGTCCTACAGCTTGTGTTTGTTTGTGGTTTCCAGGGCCGAAATAACAGCAACCCAAAAGACTGCAAAAATATTAACGACCCTGACTTGTGAAAAAGGTAAACAAGGACAGCGGTACAAAGCAAAACACCAAGGTGGATAGTTAAAAGAACGATAGTCGAGCTTTAATAATACAAGGCTGATACCAAAGGAGCAAAAACTGAGGGCGCACACCAAGGCAAATCCAAAACACCAGATAAATACATAGACTGAGCTAATCAATAAACCAGGTTCACACGAGGAACTCAGGCAGGAGCAAACCCAGGAAGAAGGTACAGAAGCAGAGGAACTGATAAGCAGTGAAAAATAAACGTAGATTAAGGGTCCATTTGCACAACGAGGATTTTGACATAAAATGCTAAACTTTTGTTCTGTAAACAAGACAACAGCACTTTGGGAGTCTAAAAACTGAAAACTTTCAAATTCAACTCAGAATACTGTTGAAGCATTTGCACACACGTGCCATTTTGAAAAGTTACATTGCCACCTTCTGGCATGCACACGACAGGGTTTTCATTCATTTTGCAGATCCATGTGCACAAGCATTTTGTGACAATGTAGTAGAATGAACATTTTTTCTTTTTTTTTCTTTTTAATTTAAATTGGGGCTTAAATTGGAGAAAAGGCTCATAAGGGACAGATAAAACTAATTTAAAAAAATCAAAAAAGGGGAAAGGAACCCCAGGACAAGAGGTACCACAAACCATATCTCATGGAAGAGAACTTATAAAACAAACAGAAACTTACTGAAATGGTGCTTGGTCCTTGGTACTAAATATAAACATCCCAATATCACTTAAGCTTAAACAAATTAAGAAGATTTCGAGCACCATGAGTGTTTTAAAGGATCTGGAAAGTAACATCTGTGTTTTAAGGTAGTTTGTCCTACTTTAGAATGGACTCTTTCTTCTTTTGTTCAGTTAAAGCCCACACAAACTCTTGTGAGAAAAATCTTTTTTGCATATGCAAACAAATACACTCCAACACCCCCCATTGCTTCTTATTCTATCAATCTGCACTTTTTGTTTTTCTTTTCTATCTCTCATTTTCACTGTCTTTTAGTTCATACTGATTAATTGCAAGTCTCTTTTAAGATGTTTGGAAAGCAAAATGCGGTTTATGTAACATTTCAACATCAAAAATGAGAAATGCTTTTGAAGAGGTAAGGATTTAAATGTAAACAACCAAAACACATTTCCGTTGCAAATCCACCATACACAGAATGTTTTTGCAAACCTTGAGAAAAGCCTGCATGGCTCTTTATACAATTTGACCTGGTATTTGCAGTGAGGAACACAAACACAATTGTTGGTTAAAAGCTCAGTGAATACATAAATCTAGGTTTCATTTTTGTTGCCTCTGTTACTTCTTCTGCCTCCCTCCTCCCCCACAGTGTACTGTATGTATCCCCATCTGCCTCTTTTTTCTCTCCTTTATTTTCCTCTCTTTCTGTAAGTTGCAGTACAGCAAATGTTTCAGGTATTTGGAGAGCTTGCATGGTGTTTAACAGTGGATGCTGGCACAGTGAATTAGATAATCTAGTCAATTTTCTCAGCATATGGAAGATATTGATAAATAACATACTATTCTCCAACCCCTCCTACACCCAGTGCTTTGCTATGCTCTCTGAAACAATGACTGGAAAGTCTATACTCATGCGCAGACATATGTATACACACACACACACACACACACACACAGACACTGGCACATAAACAAACGTTTCTTAGCATGCCTTTGTGTGTGTGAGTGTGTTTTTGTTTAACAATCAGTGGTTCCTTGAAATTAAACAAATCACAAACACATTAATATTCACAGGTGTTTATCTCTCTCTCACACACACACTCACACACACTAGATAGATACTCACAAGTATAACTTTTGATCTTAATCTAAATATGAACTTTCCTCTCAGATACTCTTCCCTTTTTTATCTGTTACACACATATGCACAATTTATATTTTATTCCTCTAACTTGCTATCTGTCTCTTTCTTTCATGCACACACACACACACACACGTGCGCATGCACGCTCACGCACGCACATGTGCACGCAGTCTCACTTACTCCCTGCCTCTTCTCAGTCTATTGACAAAGCCCACTAGCTAATCCAGTGAGTGGGGAGTGTTGCTGCAGACAGAATTAGGTGGATAACACTGGATTGCCCCCCATGCACTTTCCTCCACCCCTCACCAGCTTGCATGTCTGTGTTTGTGTGTGTCCTCAGTACGTGCCAATTAGGTGTGTGCACACATGTGCATATTTGTGTAAGTGTGCGAGCAAGAGTGAGAGATGGGGCCCCCCACGGTGCACTGAACTCCTACTGTAGATTAAGTGTTATAAATTGGCCCCTTCAAAAGTACAGAACTTAAGGAGTCTCAGTCTGTATAGAAAACCACATGAGGTTCCTCTGTGACTCCCAACTATAGACTTATCCAGATTAAGTATTCCTAACCTCATTTTTCCTGAGTTTGACAGTTTCACTTTAAAGCGTCTACCTCTCCATAAACCTTTACCCATTAGGATAAATTCCTTCATACTTAAAGCACCAAACAGAGAAAGTGTCTCTAAGTTATATTTCTTATGATAGAAAAGGACAATCAACTTCCAATATTACGGAAGCTGCCACTATGACGACTGACACTCCTTTATACTGCTCTGTATCAATAATTGCAAACAGGTAAAATAAGTAGAAGGAGCAAAACTCCCAGAGAGAGAGAGTGGATCTATGTCTCCTTTGTGACAGAGTGTTTTAGCAACAATTATTAAACAGTGCTTTAAAAATGAGACTTTAAAAGTTTTACTTTGTGTCTCCAGAGTTTGAACGTTTCTCAACTTTTATGAAACTATGTGCACAAGTAAATTAAAATACCAATTCAAACCATCCATCATCTGTGACACAGTACATCTCTTTAATTCAATCACCTAAACTTACCTTGTGGTGCCTGATGGCACAATGATTTCTCAATATGTTTGTAAGTGGCTGAGAGAATGAAAGCAAGTAGCTGGCATGGGTCCGTGTTTATTGTTGGGCTAGAAATAAATGTTATAATTTCTGCAGCTATCGCCACTCATAGTGCATTTTTTCACTTGGGTGTTTAAAGACGTTATTATAGCTAGGGGGCAGCTTACATGTGCAGCTCACATAAGAGCGAAGTAGAAGTTAATTCAGCATGTCAGGAATGAGAAGGGCAGGAGACGGAGAGCAGACCGGGAGGATGAGACACAGAGGTTAATAGAATGGTTAGTTAGGTTTTTTTTACACAAGATCCAGGTTATTTCTACAGTTTTACAGCCATCTGTTTTTGTGATGTTGTGTTTATTTTTAGCATTTTTTATTCAGTTTATAAAAAAAAAATAAGCATTTTTTAAATGTTCTGATTAAAAAAACGCATCCAGAATTCAGGATGCACATTAACCACAGTTCATAATTTTTTAGCTATGTTTGTGAGAATGTGTGTATCTGACAGGTGTGAGTGAATACTAGACTAAATATATGACTGAGTGAATGCATGATATGAAGATTCTTAGAGCAAATTCACAGGCCAGGTTAGTGAGTTCAATACAAACTTTCATATTTTTGGGTCACAGGCAGGACTCACGATCGTGACGCTCATTACAGAAACATATACAGCCCATAATAAGGACAGACCATCTGGACAACACAGTATTAGGCTGCTGTACTGAATTGCCCTTTGGACTGATGCCCCGGTCTCTCTCTTTTTCTTTATCTCTCATTCCCTCACTCTCTGCTTCTCATATGTTTTGCCAGGTTTGTTGTATGAGCATGATTTGCCCTAAAATCAGTCACTTCCATGGGGATTAGAAAATTGGAGTGAACTGAACGCATTCAGCTGCTCCTCTACTGTAAGATTTTGACTGTTTACTTTTATGATATTATACTAAGCCCACTGCAGAAATCATGTAGACTTTCTCTTCCAGTGTCCTTGTGTTTTAACCTTTCCCAGAGTATTATCAATCACTCGGACCAGTTGACAGTGATGAAACAGAGGCCCCCGTTGTGTGGCTAGACACTGGTGATAAACATCTTGCATGTCAGTTATATATGTCCCAGAGCAAAGCTTAACACCCAAAAATCACCCAAAAATACTAAGTAAAAGTAAAAGTTTGAGTCAGGTTGATAGAAATCATGAGTTCAACTCCACTAACCTCTGTAGCTCAATGCAATCTCTCACTGAGCATTGACATTTAATATAGGGTTTTATTATTGGAAATGTGATTCATGGTTTCAAATATTTCTTATATGCAATATTCAACCTTATAGATTAAACTGTGAATAATTTTGGCTTCTGTTTTTTCCTACTTTTATATTACTTGACTAAGTTTAAACTGTCATGAAAATTAGCCATAAGGATCATATTTCCGACGCCAGTAAAGAACCACATATAATTTCAGCTTGGGATCCCTGCTGATACACTAAAAACTAATAAAAAAATATAAGAGATTTATGAGATTTTTTACCTAAGAACTTTTACTTTTTTTTTTTACTTTTTCAATCATACTTATACAACAGAAGTAAAGAATGAGACTTGTGGGTTACTTTTTTAAACCTGTGCAACAAAAATCGTCTTATGGCAAATACAATATTTAGCCGATGACATCGGCTGAGGTTGATGCCATTTCTGTGCTGCTTCAACCATTTTAGCGGATTTGGTAATGGACACCATAAAATGGAGTGTCAGCTCTGTAACCTTATGTCATTATGTTATTGTACTCCCTTCACTTGCATCAAGGTTCATTTTGGTCCCTCAGCACTAGAAACCATTTGTCAGTTCATACCAACAACAACAATCCGCTGGTGAACATGGGAGTCTAATAGCTTTTTTTTTCTTTTTCTTGCTGCTCTGCAAATAATACAAAGAGAAACAACTTGCTATTCCCTTCACTTGCTCTCTGTCACTTCGCACTAGCAATGAAAGTTCCTGGAGTCAATTTGGGATTTTAATGTCTTGCACTTTTGACAGGTTGCATAGTAAATCTGCTCTTGGAGGCCAGTGAGAACAGTTGAGGCCATCTATGATTTAACGTGTCCTCAGCACCCCCCCCCCCACCCCCCACCCCTCCCAGCCCTCCCACCACCACCAGCACCACTGACAGGAGCAGCTTCCACCCTCCAATAGCCATGAGCCAAAACTGAAGCAAACCTGATCTCACGTACCCATACAGTTTCAACAGCCTTTGTGGTGCCGAAACAATTCTGTTCAATGTTTATAATTTAATAGGCCTTGTGGTCCAAACTGCATTCAGCTCTAAATGAATAATCGGCTGACAGCATCAAAAACAAGCCAGTGCTGTCAACAGGCTGTCAAACTAAATAAAACAAACACTGATGCGGACACTCCTTCTTACGCTCTCCCCCCCTCTCAGTCTCTCTTTCCTTTATGCTGTTATTGGTAAGGATTCTTGTTTCTGCCTGTTTACGAATCCCTGGAAAAAACACACATCCTAAATGATGACTACCATCATATGCATGCAAATTTCTGCTTTCCTCTATGTTTCACCACTGAAATAGCAAGTAAACAACCATGACGGGTGTTGGGGATAAGGCGAACAGGCAGGATGGTTGGCTAATGATGGTTTTATTATTACAAAAGCAGGACATGTGGAAGACGAGATAGATCCTTTCGGATATCAATTTGTCAGCTCAGGATTTATTATACTTATAAAAGCATGCTCTCTAGCCACTAACTAGTGACCAGCTGGAAGTTTTTTTTTTTTTTTTTAATTGGCTGCCCTCCTGTCACACTGACTGACTGGTTCACTGCCTGATTGTCTCTGAGGTCGGTTGACTAACTGACCAGATAACTGGCTGACAGACTTAGTGATGGTTGACTGATTGGCCGGCTGGTTGATGGAAGAGCTCACAGGATGACTGACTGGCTGTGTGGCTGAGCATAAAGCAGCCTCCCAACTCGAAGCCATTAGAGCAGAAACAGCAGGATCCCGGGGTGAGATTATCAATGCACACAGCAACACTCACATGTGTTTTTTTAAGGTAAGGCTAGAGAGCTGTAAGCTGCCACGAGGTGAGAAGAAGAGATTAAAAGGAGTTTGGATCTTTTTCAGGGGAGTTTTTATTTTAATTTTCACCGACAAATATGTTGGTATTTGGCTGTAATGTTTTGTGCCCTGCAGTGCAGTGGATTAAAAAAGTCTTGTTTGGCACTGAAATGTGGGATCAAGCTGGATTAATACGTGTGTTAAACTTGGCGAAAAAATTCATCAAAAGACCTACAGTTGCATGATAGCTCTATATCATTTAATAATTTAAAAAATGCAGATCAGGTTTTCATATATTTTGGTCTCTTAGCAGCAAAGTTAGAACTTGCCATTTTGTGCTGTTTTCGATATTTAATTTCTTTGCGGTATCATTAATAACAGTTTATCAGACCTGTTGTAATGTACATTTTTTAAAAACATTGTTGTTTCTTTTTTGCTGCTTGAATCTACAATAAGTCATTTACAGTGAATTGTAATATTCTGTAAAGGCCTCCAGAAAGATTTCTAGGAAGCACATAAATAGTGGAAGGGCATATCTGTTTACTGATGGTAAAACTTGTGGCCAAGAGAAGGACATATCTGCTTTTTACCACAATAAATCCAAATTTTTCCTCCTTTAACAAACTTAGTTGCACTTCTTCCAGACCTTTAGAATCTCTGTAGAATAATACAACATCCAAATAGCAGGCTCATTTTAGTGCAGAACCTATAAAATTAAGCACACTAGTGTAAATCACCTGAGCTGTTAAAACAGGCATAGCTTGTATTTGTATCCCGACTAAACAAACAAAACACAGCTTCAGGCTACTTTTTATTTCCTCTTTAATGTGCCAAAGAAATGTTAAGATGTACTCAGCTGAACCTGGAAAAACCTCCAGTAGACACTCTTTGTTTTTTATGTTTTCTAAAACTTACTCTCAGACAGATTTCTCTCTAATTAAAGATTTAATTTGACAGGATAGCTGCGATTTCCAGATTGTTTAATAAAATATTTGTGCTGTGTCATTGCATTGTAGATTATGTTTTGGAACTGAAATTATTTGGTCTCAGGAAAGTTAAAAATATATGAACGTGAAACCATGTGAACACTGAACTGAAGTCTGTTTTTTTTACCTGAAAAAAGCCAAACTGAAGTCTTATAAGAAGACAAGTTTATTCTGTGTTTACGTCTGCTGGGGATCCAAATACAAAGTTAACGATAAGGAAGCACTAACAATGATGATTCTTCTTTAATTTTTTTTTTGTGCACAGGAAATCACCATAATAATGTTATTACAATGCATGACTCACAGTGCAGTGGCATTACAGTTATTACTCCATTGCAATATGATTGGATGAGATACTCTTTCTTTCATTCATTTGACCACAGTTAAAAAAAAAAAAGAATTTCCCTGAGGAAAATTAAATATTGCAATCAATTATACATAGAAGTTAAATCCCTTGAATCAATTACGAGATAAAATTCAGGGCTTCTAAAACTTTAAAAGGACCATTTCTTTCCATTTTCATGGAGGAGTGGAGTGCAGAAAGAATTTAAATGTCAAGATGTAGGATTCTTTCATTAAGCCGGATGAAATGTTGCACCGTGTAATAACTTCTGAAATGTTGCTTATAATTAAGCAACCATTAAGGTATAACTTGCTGACATTATTTGACCTACTTTCATCTTTTCTCTTTGATTCCTGTGATATTTTATGGAGCAGGATTACCTTTTAATTGAGATGTGGCAGATATATCCTTTGTTGTCTTCACTTAAATAACTTTCCTTTTTTAGAGGCATTAAATTAACAACCCACAGTGCACATATTTGTAGGTATCTTTTATGCATTATACATCACTCTTACAACAGGCTTTGAATTCAGGCTTAGGAGGTCCAGTTCTCTCAGATGCTGACATTGTGGGCTTAATATGGATGAAGTTGCCCCTCAGAGCTCCCTATTCGCTGTCTCTTCAACCATCCATCCCTCTTTGTCCTCTCACTCATTAATGAGGATTCAGTCAGTTCATTATTCATCTATGATCAGTTTTTTCATTTCTTTAAGTACCGATCTTTCTTCCATGGATCCATTCAACCTCCTTCCTTCTACCTCCCTGCCTTTACTCATCTCTCTCCAAACCACTCCCTCACTATCAATAATGGTTAAAAAACACAATGGTTTTATATCTCTGTAACTATAATCACTTATATGGATGTAAAGTCTTCTTTGAAATTCAGTTCATGTCAGCCTCCTCCTCTGTGTTATTTATCTCACCTGACACACATACAGAATATTATACTGTACTGTATATGAGCTCTAGTTTGTTTAATTTACATGCACTATGGAAATGCTAACTTGCTGTCCCTGGCAAACGCATACATGTTAATGTATAACAACGCACTGCATATGCACTCACTGAACCTATACACAGGCTGTATGCCGTTAAGGAGGTAATTTTGATGAGGCAACGTGTTCAGTTACAAGCACACTTTCTGTATCCATAAATACTGCCCGTGAAACTCCAGCCTGATCTACTGAACACGGTCAGATGGGAGAAAAGGCAGGAAATGAAGAGATGGACTGTTGCTGGTTCTTCTACCCAGACTGAATGAGGGTCATCGGTGCGCCCCTGAGCAAGGCTTTGAGATCCCTTGTAAGGTCTTCTTAAAAACACAGACAAATGCCTGTTTCCAGTCAAATCTAGAGTCAAACGAGAAAATCAATATCAATTTCTTCACTAGTACAGAAATACAGCTGGGTCAGGCACATGTTTAGCCCAGAAGAGCTTAAAGCCTGGATGCAAGGTCAAATGTAGAAAAAAGCTGCTTTTTAACAACTAAGAACATGTCTGTGTATCTACATTTAACAAATTAATCACTAATATAACCAGATGTCTCCTGCAGTTGGTCAAACTTTTCCATGAGGACAGAACATCTGAATAGAGGGCCTGTGTGTACCACAATGTTTCAGCCCTCCTAACGATAATGAGATTGATAACGGCAGATCAGTGTTTGCAGTTTCTAACTGTTAACACTCCTTGTGTTAAGCTAATGCATCAAAGATGAGGAGTTTCAAATCAGTTGCTAACAATGTTTGCAGCCACTTGCAGTCTATCAATGTGTACATATTATTAGGCTCCATTTAATTAAAGTCATGTTCTAGGTCATCTCTAATCTCTCCCCTTACTGTTTGCTCTACTAACACTGAATAGGAGAGCATGCAAATTGTTTTTTTAAATTCACACTGCTGTGATTCTTTTGACATTAAAGAGAAAACTCCTGGATGGACTCGATGATTATACATCGCTGTGCATGCGGTGTGCTGTGTGTTGTCCAGTCTCCATGGGTGGACCTTGACTGCTTTTTTTTTTTTGTGGTCAGATAAAGTTGTTATTATTTTACCAAGAAAATTTAACTCTGGGAAATAACATTTTTCACATCATGCCTGCAGACAGTTTCTCTGAATGTGTGTGTATGTAAATGAAAGAGGAAAGAAGAGACAGAGAGGTTCATACATAATGCTGAAGATGACGATGGTGACAGGAGGTCGTGCTCCTCAGGAGTCAGACCCCTCTGAGACCAAAATCACAGGAAAACCAAGGCAGGCTGCTTCCAGCTTACTTAATTCTTGTATTTTTATGCTGTCAGTGTTCAAGTCCGGATGTGGCTATTGGCCAGTTTGTCAGTTTTAACCACTTTGACATTTTTCATTCTGGAGTTTATAGGTTATAAAGTGATGTCAAACCACAGTGTTTGTACCTCAATCTCTTGATCCTTGAACCTTCTAGCAGCTCTTAAATGTACTCTGTTTAATCTCAGTAGGAGCCCACTCATGGCAATATGATAACTGTCCTTATAATAGGCTAATTACCGTAGCCTGTCATGTAGAACGATTTATGCTGAGTAGGCACGATGCAGTTGACCTGTGAGTGAGTGTGTGTGTGCCTTTTCTTCCTGCCTCCTTTCATTTATTTCTTTATTTATTTTCTTATTTATTCCCCTGTCCTCCCTTTATCACCGCCTCACCCCCATCACTCTCTCTCTGTCTCCCTGCTCGCCTTTTTCTTGTCTTTCTAACAGATTGTTAATCGGTGATTACTGCAGCAACAAAAGGTTAGGTGAGAGTGTTGATGGGATTCTGTTGTCATGGGAAGTGCTGAAGGCAAAAGGCAGCATCCGCTGAGTTTAATGATCCTGCGCGCGTGTGTATGTTTAAAAACCCTTTGCTAAATCATGCATGAATATGATGTAGTCTGTTAAAGAGCTGTGGGCTTTTGCATACACTCACTCACACACACACACAGACTGCAGACTGTAGAAGATGGATGTTCTAGGTTCTTGGTAATGCCTCACTGTCTCAATCTGTCTTCCTGAAAATGACAGCATGCCATGACCATGTAGGATATATAGCTACACAGATGTACACAAACAGATACACACAAAGGTGCAGATAGAGATTAGCACACATGTAGACACAAGGAGCGAGGGATGGAGAGACAAAGTGACAGAAATGAAAATAAGCCAAGATATGAGCAGCGACCTTAATTTTCTTAATATCTCATTTTTGGGGTTTCAGTTAAATCCCCATTCACTTTTATCTTTCAGGAAACCCATTATATCACCTCAAACTTGACTCATGCATCATTGGCCTTTGTGTGCGTGCTGCCTGCTCTTGAAGGAGTGTGTGTGTGTGTGTGTGTGTGTGTGTATTAGGCTGTACTGTATGCATGCAGCATAGTGAGTTAAACGATGATGTCTGTCTCTGCCTGATTACTAATAATCGTATTGTTTCTGGCATTTCTGTGTTTTTTTTTCACAAGTTGCATAATAATAACTGCAGGTCTGTAAAATGGGCACATAGAAACTGTTGCTATAGAAACACCAGAATAAAAGCATCCTCCCTGGTAATGACACAAGTTTTCATTTCTTCCTGTGAGATGGGAAAGGGGGTTTCACTCTTTGTGTTCTCTTTCGTCTTCCCTTTCTCCCCCCTCTCCCTTTGAAACGAGACAACAGTTTCCCCCTCTTCTCTCTCCATGTTCCACTTTTATTTCATTTCTCACTCCCTCTTCTCATCCTTTCAAGCTCCCCCTTCGACTTCCTCAGAGGGCCCTTTTCTGTGAGTTAAATTCACAGCACTAGTGCACTTGGCCGTGACTGACAGATTTTTGGTAATTTCATGACCGGAGGCTGTAGCGCTCTGGCTGTGCACCTGCAGCACGAACGAAAAGAGGCTGGATTAGGAGGAATAAATTATCGGTATCAATCACGAACAATCAGATAAGCTCCTCTCATCCCATTTAACAGCAGTGTGCTCCCACCGCACGCTGACATTTTGCAATTCAGAAAAGAGCCCAGAACTCTCCCATGAGGAAACTGATACGCTTTATCAGGAGGCGCAGAGTCTGGAAGCACAAATACACACTATTCGCAAATAAGCAACAAGTGTGTATCAGTTTAAATGCTTGTTCAGCAAAATTTTTAGTTTTGCAAAGGTGAGGACTGGAGGCTGCTTTAAAAATAAGCACTATTTTTAAAATTATAGGCTGCAGATATGGCGCACATAGTTCTTTTTGCTGCCTTAAGATAGCTACAGAATTTCATCAAGTTAATAGGAAAGCCCTTCATACATAATGCAAACAGTTTTAGATGACAAATACTGGTAAGAATCATCTCTCTTTGTGAATTGTCGAGTTCATTTATTTATATATAGCCTGCTATCACATATTACAGTTTGCCTCCAGGTGTTTCACACTATGCAGTATATGATACTTTCTGTCTTTTAGACCCGTAACTTGAATGAGGAAAACTCCCCCGAAGAAAAGCCTTTTAAAAGAAGATAAAAACGGAAGAAAACTTAAAAAAGACCAATAGATGAGGGATCCCTCTTCCATGAAGGACGGATATGCAATAGAGGTTGTGTGTACAGGGAAGAAATTGTTGCGGTAATCAGGTTTGATGGGCTTGTAGGCTGCATGCGCTGTTGAAAACACACTCATATACACAAAAACAATGTATTTTCTAAATGGTGCTGTGGTCTGAGCAGGCAGAGGCCCAATTTCAATTTTGATACCACACAACACTGACCTATGTAATTTGTGTTGACATCCTCCTCTGGTGTGCCCTCTCCCTAATGTTGCTCTGGTAATGTCATTGCAAGCTACAACATTATTGAACTCATGCAGGCAGGAAATTATCCACTTGCAGCAAGCAAATTTACCACTGCGCTAGTGCAAGATTGCTGTCAGTAATCTGCTGTGACAATATGTTTGTGAACATCTTACTTTATACATTATACCAACATGACCCACATATAACCCATAATTTCAGATAAGGAATATGCCACAGTTTTGAACCTTTGAATAAGTATACATTCATTAAACAAGTACATTACTTAGAACCCTTCAAACCCTTTTACATGTCCAGTATCTCTCTGCTACATTAAATATTAATTCCAAATATGCAGCGTTCAAAATAAGAAAAAAAAGAAAAAACTCATTTGGTGTTATTTTTAAGGACTTTAACAGTCCAAATCTCAAACTTATTTGCTCCATCAGAACACTGTGGGAGTGGATTATTTCAATGTCAAATCATCATGGCTGTTTGAACTTTGGGCAGCCTGATGGTGAACTGGTTAGTGCTACCTCATAGCCAGAAGGTCCAGGGGTTGAGCCTGCAGCCCTCCTGCTTGCGTCTGTGTGGGTTTCCTGGTTTTCTTGAAGGACGCGCAGTTAATTGGTGACGTTAAACTGTCTGTAAGCGTAAACAGGCGCTTGTCTCAGTGTTTCAGCCCTGTGATGAACTGCCGACTTCTCACAGTGCACGCTGCCCCTCTGCCTGGCAGCTGGGATCAGCTCCTGCTCCCCTGCAACCCTCCAGAGCATTAAATAATACACTGTGGATAATGTATAGACAATGAACCTTTAAATGGCATAAAAAGTGTCCTTTAGAGGAAGTCTGGTTTTAAAGGCCTCTAGGTTTTTAGATTTTTTTTTCCTTAAGAAACTTATTTTGACTTTTATAAAAGTTATTATAATGAATATCTCACTGTTCAAGTCGAGCACCTTTACTATCTTCAAACTGTGAGACTCTTAACTAAAGAACCCGTGTGCATTATCTAATTTAACTTAATGAACATGACTCTACTTTTCAGGATTATTCTGCATATTTTTCTGACCTTTTTCTCCTCTTACTTGACTTTATACTCACTGGCTCTGCTGCCTAACTACTGATGTTCATGATATTGTACGTAATGTTGACTAATGGCCCAAATGGCCTTTAAAAGTCTTTATATCTTCTAGGTATGATTGACCAAGTTTGCAATTAGTCAGACGATCAAAAAGAAAAGGTTGATGATCTTACAAATTTGGCTTTAACTTTGTAATGCATCATAGGTAATTTTTGAAGAGACAACTTTTTTTGAAAGGGTTTTCACTTTAGACCAATCCTTTCAACGTTCTTTCTTTTTGCCTCTGTTTTCTAAAAACCTTTTGCTCTTTCTTGAAATACGAAGGCAGTTATATAAAGATTAAAATAAAACTCTCTACGTGTTTTTACTATTCCTTTATTCTGTCTGTCAGCCGTCTTGGTGCATCAGCTCCTACTCTTTCTCTCCTTCTCATCCCATCATTTTTTCTGTCTCTGTTGCTACATCTACAGTTTTTTCTCAGTCTTAACTCTTCTCTCCCTCCTTGGCAACCTCGCCCCTCTCTGCCTCTGTTACTTTCCTGTGTCTTACAGTGACATGATCCCTTGCCCCTTCATTCCTCTTTGTTGATTGTTTTTACACTTCCAGGTTTGCTATTTACATTTTTACTTACATATTCTCTGTCTCGGTTCTCCTCTCTGTCCGTGCATGTGCGTCAGTCTCAAACACACATACACACAACCTGCGAGCTCATGTGAAACACTGATGTCCCTTCAGATGAATAACAAAGCATACTGCAGCATATAGAGTATTTGGGCCCCAAGGGCAAATATTGAGATGCAAAGAGCTGCATCTTTCTCTCTCTCTCTCTCTTTATTTCTCTTGCCCCTTTCTCTGCACTCTTTCCCTTTCTCCATGTCCATTGTGCACATTCATTTCTATCCCTCTCCCTTGTGGTATTCTCTTTGTAAAACTTCCAGATTTTAAGAGATATTTTTCTTTCACATGTTTTTTTCCTTTTGAGTCTTTTTTTACATCAGCTTTATACATCTCTCTCTCTCTCTCTCTCTCCCTCATATGTACATATATCTCTGGTACCTGCATTCATTTTAACAGTGCACTGTGACACACATGCAGTTATTACCAAAATTCGCTCAGCAGAGCATCTCTGTCTGTCTGTCTCCATCTTCCTCACCTCTTTTCGTTCCTTCTCTCGTAGGAGACATGAAAATCCACAGGGACCAATAAATTCAAGAGACAGGCTCACAGGAAAAAACAGGAAGAAAGACCTACACAGAGAAGCCCTGACAAAGTGAATTTTCAGGGATATGTTCTTCTTTCCTGCTAACTCCTCCTCACCTCCAGTGATGGGCTGGTTAGACCTGTGAAATACTGAACCACTGAAGGTGCAGCTAATTAGGTAAATACCAGAATTGAAAGAACTCAATTACTTTCACCAGAGAGGGAAAACTAAATTATTTACAAGTGAATTACTTCAATCTATGTCTGGCCATCAGTTTAAAAAATACATGCAGAGGTTAAGGATGGTAATAGCTGAAGCTTAAGGGCATAATTTCTACCAAATTATTCCTTTCATAAAATATCGAGTGTAAAAAAGTTAAAATTAATAGTAGGAAGTAAGAGCAGCCCAATTTCGTATGATTCTTAAGGTTTATGCTTTTCATTGCAAAGGTACCATGTCACCTGTAAAAGCCCTAATACCTTTAAGATCCATAAAGCATCTTAACACACTGACATTTTTTGACACAGTCACATTGCATTTACATAAAATTAACAATGTAACAATGCAACACACACACACACACACGCACGTTATATAGCCAAGTTAATTTTTTTCTAAAGTCAAGATTATTGTTCAAATAATGTGTGAACACTAAAATTAATTCAAATTGAATATCCTCAGATAAGAAAGGGGGCGAGTGAAAGAAAGCAAAGAAAGAAGGGAGGACAAAAGGCTGCCAGCAGGTCTTAATTAGAATGGCAGGAATAATTTACTGTGGAAATTTCACATCGATTTTACACTTTAAATGAGTTCTGGAATATCTTCCCGCAACAGGAGGTTAACAGGCAGACAGAGCTCATGTTACCATAATCTCATGATGTGCTAAACTTGTCAGAATCAAGTTTAGAAGTAATACATACATGAATGAATAAATTTGAAATCGCATATTGAAAAACGCAGAGTGACATAACCGTTGTTCCGTGTTTGTTGTGGAAAAAAGCCATGAGCGCGAGAGGGAATGATGGGAAGATAAGTGAATCATTTTCACAGCAGGGAGAGATTCCAATAGAGGTGATCATAACATTATAAGAGACACACCTCAACTAGTGAGTCTCTGATTGCTTGTGGAGGTATGATTTATTTGTCCATTTCTTCTCCTCTTGTGTGTGCACAGACACCTGCAGAAAAATATTCAAAAACACACGCTGGTACAAAGGAAACCACATGCAGCACTGGTTAACATCTGTGTCATTTCATGTAACTTACTCACGGTAATATTGGATTGTGCTTTTTTTTTGTGGTAGATTTTTGAGATTTCTTAATTCATATATTTTTTAACTTAAGACGGACTACTAGACCAAGTTTGTGAAGATCTGCCCTGTCTTTAACTATGAAGATATTTTAAATAAGAAAATAAAGATGTGATTGAAGTTTGTTTTTTTTCTCCCTGTTGCTGTCAGATTGTTAACAGTAAGCCAAGCAAAGCATGTGAGACTGCTCAACTTGTTCACAATAAAATCACAGAACAAACAAAAACAGAAACGTCTCCAAAACTATTAAGGCGTTTTTGAAGGATGGAGCTGTTAAATGTGAAGGATTAAAGACAAAAAAGGGCAGCGATTTGGTTTATTCAGAGAAAAAACAAACCAAAGGTAATTGTTGCTAACTGTCATATGATTTGGGCTACAGAACTGCTTTCATTTGTTTTTCCTTTGCTGTAAAAACAGCATTACTGTCAGATGAAATAAGCCATTGATTTCCACCGTCAGGGGAAAATATCTTTATCAAGGAGGGGAGAAAATGAGACAAGTGGAGGAAGATAGAACGGGAGAAAAAGCTTCATGAAAAACGTGAGACCTTTAGGTTCTGTATGTGTGTGTGTGTGTGTGTGTGTGTGTGTGTGTGTGTGTGTGTGTGTTGAGTGTTGCAAGCATGTGTGTATGTGTTTTGTCAGCAATGAAAGGTTGACCTCCACCTGACCGCTTGCTACAGTTTATATTAGAAGATCTCAGCATTAAAGTGCACTTAACCACACAAAGACACACACCACATACACCCAAGGCCATGTGCACACACACACAAACACACACAAACACACTTGCAAACATATAGAGAGGATTGCTTACCATTGCTCTCTCTCAGCACCCATTTTGCTGCGCTCCCACATACGTTCAGCAGATTGCTGAGTTTATGGATTTGATATCCCCACCTAGCCTTGGCCGCAAAAGATCCTGATGTTTTTTCTGTAGCCATATATGTTTGTGTGTGTGTGTGTGCGTGTGTGTGTGTGTGTGTGTGTGTGTGTGTGTGTGTGTGTGTGTGCTGACTCTTTGCTCACTGTATCACATTTTCCAGGTTAACTTTTCAGGAATGCAGAGGAATACATGGCCTTTTTTCTTTTTGCTTTTTTAGCTGATCCCAAGGGTAAGTTAAATATTGAGCACGCTGCTTCTTTTTTCGGCAGTCACACAGCAAGCTATTGGGGCTTCAGTGATTTTCATTGTCACATCTTTTCTACTTAGATGGCTCTGTGTATATCTGTGTTTCCCCTTCATCGACTCAGAGACACTGCTACATGCAGTCGAGGAAAACTCAGGCCCCGGGAGTTGGACGGTTTAAACTGCAGTACAGGACTTTCCTTTGAAGCAATAAGGCAGTAGGGCTTAAAGCAGTTATATTTTTCTTAAATAAAGAAATAAATACCAGACTCTGCAGATTCCCTTAAAAAAAAAGTTAAAAAAAAAAGTTTTTTATTGTCTTTCAGCTGAATGTTTTGGTTTTTAGGCTCCCACTGCCAATGCTGTAATATTTGGCAGCAGCAGGCATTTGTTTTTTTTTTTTGTTTTTTTTGTTTTGCAAATAAAATAAATAAATGAAAACCCTCTATATGCTCTCTGCTCAGCACTGAACAGCAAACAAAGTAAGTTTTTAAGTCAGTGAACACACAGCAGCTGCTATTGAGACAGATTTTTTTCTGAAAAGAACCAAACACAGAAATCAGAGTCAATATTTAACTCACATTCTATAGCTGGACAGAAAGACAAAACAAATGCCAATGTTGCCTCATATCTGTTTGCTGTGTACAAGATAAGTGAAAGGTAGATAAGCAACTGTTTGCTAACAAGAGTCCATGAAATGGAAACCAGGGCATCTTCAGCTGTGACCACATGCAGTGACAGTTATGACAACTTTTCTTTTACATGTGACATGATGAGTGTGTTGATCCATAACTGTAGAGGTTCACACACTTTAAGAACTGTCTGCTCCATATTTAAACTGAAGGGACTATGGTCAAGCTTTTAAGTTGCAGGGCATGTATGAAATGAACAACAAGAGCCACTAAAGACCTTCTTAGATTAAGCTAAGAAGGTTAAAGTCAGTAGATTTAAGAGAATGTTTTAATTTGCTGATCTCCAGTCATTTAGCATTTAACCTTTACACATCCACTGGAACGCCAGTGATCCACTGAAGCTACTGACTACGCACAACTTATTGACATTTAAGTGTTTAAATTTTGGACATGTTTCAATTTGTTTGATTATCCACCAGTGGACTCACAAATGCATATGTGTTGTTTTGGCTCAATAGTTTTCTGTAAAAAGCTTTTCCATCAAGCTATTTCAAATAGGCCCCAAAAGGTGGAAGTTTAAAGGTTAAACTTAAACTAAACTCAGTTCAGCTATTTTTGACTCTTGCAAACATAAATAGTTTCCATACTGGAGGTCTGTACTTTAAATAGACCTGTATTGTAGCCCCATAATTTATTCAAAGTAATCACACTAAGGACTGGCCACTAATCTCGTTCATCATTAACCTGCTACATATTTACACTTGAGAGCTGTCAAGTGTGTTTTGACTGCTCGTCACTGAACAGTGCACACTGACACAAAGTACCATGCAACCACTCACCTTTCGG
>JAPZDY010000001.1:17462061-17472109 GCA_029783645.1 Ctenochaetus hawaiiensis | reverse complement strand
AGCATCCCCAAGTCCTTGCTGACAATGTTTGGGATTTACTTTGGACATAGCCTTGATTGTCCCTGCATGTGTGTGTGTGTGTCACATGAGGTATGATACATGCCTCTTCTCTTCTCTATGGTTGTCATGGTGACCGGTGACTGTGCATGTCAGGTCCCTTACCTCACCATTCATCCTCACTTTATATTTAATTTTCTGGTTTTCCTCATTTTCATGCCCATCTTATTTACATCCAACAAGAATATTAAGCCTGTATCAGACAAATAGGCTCTTTGATCAACTTATTGAAGTGTAACGAGAACTGGGGTTGAGTTTTTTTTTAGGATTGTTTGTTCTGTGGGTATTAGTTTACAAGTTTGTGCTTTGATGATTTCATGCTATGTTTACTGGCCAACAAAAGTAAAGTTTGTATAATATAATTTCAGCCTTAAAAAACAACACACAAGGGTGAAACTGCGGCCAGTTTCTTGGTTAAGGACATTTTTTCTTCAAAATTAGTCAGTTTTCCAAACATATGAATCTACAGTTGGAATTACTGAGACAAGTTGCATTGGGGAAAGTGCTGCATCCATGTTTTCAGTAATGAGAATCCCACATTAAGTGTTAAAAGTACTTGCTCTCTCTCAAAGGAACACAAAGTCTTTTTCAGAACTGTTTTCAGCTTTGTTAACTGCATAGATGGATTTTCATATTGTTTTCCAGAGACCTGCTTTTATCCCCACTGAGCACCAGCTAAATGGCCTAAACGCTTGAATCTAACTGCAGTCCCATTTACGTAAACTGTTTGACAGTGGGCTGACAGGGAGTGCGAGAAATGGCGATAGAGAGAAAGACAGAGAGAGGTTGTGGTATTGGTTCTTTGTGTGATAAATATAGGACGTGAGTGGGTGGAATAAAAACAACCAAACGCTCTAGCAGGATAAGAGAGGAAACACAGAGAGATAGATTTAATGACACCAGGAGAGAGACAATATGACATATCGATAATAATAGCGATAAAGCGAGGAAGAGATGTAACGATACTTTGGGAGAGATGTGATGATACTAATACAGGGATAATTGTGGCGAGAGAGGATAAAAGAAAGGGAAGAAGGGATGAGAGAGCAGGACAGAGGTGGAGGAAGGGAAGGGAGGAGGGAAGTGATGAAAAGAGGGCTTGGTAAAAAGATAGAGAAATGGAGATCCAGGCAAAAGAGATGCATGGACAGAGGTGCAGGGATAGAGATGATACGGGTGTTACAGTGAGAGAAAGGATGGACAGGAGGTTAAAGAGAGAAAGAGATAGTGGGAGAAGATGGAGAGAGATGGACGGTTGCAGAAAAGCAAGCATGAGGTGGGAGAGACACAACAACTCTGACACTGAGATAATGAAAAAGAGGGAGAGGGTGGTACACAAGAAGAGGTGGGTTAGAGGCAGAGATAAAAAGGATACCTAGAAAGATAGACAACAGATTTCTCTCCTCCCCCTCCTCTCCTCTGCTCTCTTCTGCTCTGCACTTTTTCATAGCAGTATTGAATCACTGCAGTCAATGGTTCTCCACAGCGTAACTTAGAAAGATGCATTTGATTTGTTACTCAGCACGCCGTGGAATGAGAGGGCCAGCTTTGATTTATGAGCCAGGGGCCCTGTGGTCAGGTTCAACTAGATCGCTCCACCTTTCTGTCGCTTCTCAGCACCTAAAAATTTAACAATCTGTCCGATTGTTATGTAGATCTGCACTTCGGCCAAATCCATTCCAGAACAAAGCACACTGTTTGTGTTTTTTGGACAAAATAAAATGGAGAAATAATTCTTTTTTTTTTTTGCAAAGATCTAACATCTCTGTCATGTGAGTGGAAAGGGCAGAGAATCAAGTTGCTATGGTTTGATTGCTAACATGTGACACACAGCTCTTGGGAATGCCCGTTAGATGGCAAAATGCCCAAGTGACCATTCTTAATTGAACCTGGGACATGTCTCACAACAGGGTTTGTGTCCAGCCCTTCAGAGTTAATTAGGCTTTTATTTTTTTAAGAACATATTGTAAATATCAGGGGAAAAGCTTTGAAACCTTCAGGATATAAATCAAACAACACATACATGAAGGATTTAGCTCTCTGTTTTAATGAAGATTGACAGTGTGTGTGTGTGTTCATGTTTGCACTAAGTGCTCAGCATTCATGTGCAAATGGAAAGCTGTTTATTTGTATGTGTGTGGAGCTGCTGCTTAATGAAATGCTTATACTTTTATGCAGAGATCAATTCGTGCAGCACAAACACTCACACATCATTTATATCTATTTCATTATTATTTTCTTTTAATTCCTTTTGAGTAAATGTATTTGTTAGATCTTCAAGCTGACTGGTGGCTTCCATCAACATGTTTTTTTTATCCCCAAAATTTCAGTATGAAAGTCAAGAAGATATTTCATCATGGCCCTGTCTGGTTTAAATGGCTTTCTTCTTTGTTTTTTTGCATACAGTTCCTCCTCCGTTTCCCAACATTCCTTGCATTTAGGATTGTTAGTCCTGTCCTGTTCCCAGTGTTTTCCCAGTCAATGAGCTCCATCACTGCACCTTCTCACCTCTCACCTCAGCTGCTCCACCTGCATGGATTCTCTCTTCAGTTTAGTTTGGATTTGAGTCCAGTTTTCAGTCTGTGTTTAGTCATCTACTTTGTTGCCTTTTTTATTTTAAGAAAATATTTTTGCTTTTGATCCGGCATCCCCACTGTTTTCTGTATTGAGGTCCACTTGCTCTGCGCTTCTTGTGAACTGAAAATATTAATAATTATCACATAAATTATAACAATTTTGCTTGGTTCTAGGGCTGGCAAGATCTACCAATCCCTCAGGGGTCCATTGCTTCAGTCCAAACAAAAATATTCCTTATTCCTTATCTTAACTATTTAGAATTTTCCATCAGTGCCACCATGAGGTTGATATCTGTAGTGCTGAGTCTGTCGAAACAATGGAATTTGACACAGATCCTCTTAGGGTGATTCTGTTTCTTTAGTTTAGTTCCATTATCAGATAATAGTTGTGATTTGTCCATCAATTTTGTTCACCACCAGTAACTGTACCTTCAAAACCAGTAACATTTACACCAGCCTGGACTATATATTCACTAATTAGCAAATGTTTGGATGCTAACATACTAAACTGAGACAAAATGAACTTAATAAATGTTATAACTTGAGCAAACAGTGAGTTGAGTAAACATGAGCGTGTTTGCATTGTCACTGTGAGCATGTTAGTAAGCTGAGGTTAGCACTGAGCTCAAATCATCACTGTTAAACTAGACTTCATCCTCTGGAGCTTTTCTATGAGTAAGTGTTTGTTGTCTTGCTTACATGGACAGCTGTTGGAGGGACTGACCATATGGTTGCCAGGTACTGTTCTGTCTCTCTAGCAAGAAAAGCTACAGAACACTTACATTTTCTAAGCACTAAAGAAAAAACAGGGGGAAAGAACTTGCTGCTACATTTACAAAGAGGCAAGGCAAAGTGATTTTCACTGAAATGCCCTTAGTTTGGTGTTACAATATGGTATCCTGCTTGACGTAAGGCTATGCTAAATTTTACTTACTCCATCTGCTCTAAGAAGGCAGGGGGGGAGCTGGCACCGGAAGAGAGCATGTACAGAAAGAGGGAGACAACTGGAGACAGAATGAGAGACACAAAGACGGCTGAGGGGGAGAGGTGAATTGGGTTGGAAAGACAGTGGAGAACAATCTGAAATTAATCTGGACACACCAGATGGTTTGAAGTTTTGTGTGTGTTTATGTGTGAGTGTCTGTGTGCATGCATATGTACTCGTGTGCGTCTCTGTTGCTGCCATCTTGTCCATTAGGTCCTGTGTAAAGGTATTTACGTGTGTTTGTGTGTTTTGTGTTACTTCAGACAAATAAGAACATCTGGTTGGTGAACACTGTGAAAGTTCTGAAACAATCTTGATAACATATAAAAGATAAACACACACACACACACACACACACCCACAAGACTAGATTGTGACCAAGTGGATACTTGTCTCTAGAGTGTACAACACATTGCTCTGTGTGTGTGTGTATGAGAAAGAGTGTGTTCTCAGTGATATAAGGTTAATAAATCAATAGCCATCGCTATCAGAGAAACAATTACTGCTGGCTTTCATGTTGGGCACACACACACACACACACACAGACAGACACACATGCACACTCACACACTGTCCTACGTGCCATGTATATTTGAGTGGCTTTAGCAGTAAACTGTATAAAGTGTTTTCAAGGAGAGAGCAGCAGGAGATGAAAGATGGAGGAGAGAGGAGAGAAGCGGAGGGAGAGTTTGTATATGATGAAAGAGGAGGAGAGGAGAGAAGAGGATACACAGAGCATCGCTACAGTGGAGAATCCTGAAACCTTGATTGTTTATTCTTTTGCTTGGATTTTTTGGCTTTTACATGTGGCACCGCACTTTTATGCCTTAGATGCGAATGCAGCTGAACAAACTGAGAAAACTAAAAGTTGCTTGCTGTTTTTCTTTTCTCATCAAATCAATAGTTTTTTCTTGCATAATTACATTTTTGTTAATTAAAGCTATTTAAGTTTCAAGCAGCAGCCTCTTTACTAAGCTTATTTAGCTGTAATAGATCGATGAGTCATGGTACACAGAAGTCAGGATTTGGTTCAGTAACCTCATTTTACAATTTACCACAATGCCAAATTTTGTTCTACAATGTAACACAAAGTTTAGTCACTGAGGTGTCCATGTATATTAGTTGAGGAATATTAAACAGTTACTTAACAAAATCCAATAGCCAATAATCATGTTTTGTTGACCTCAGCACATGTTGCCAACAGTGTACGGCTAAAAGTGTCTGGATGGAATTTATACATTATGACATGAAGTCTACAGCACTTGTTTCATGTCTATGACCTTCACCTCATTTGTTATTTGTTAGCTTAGCTGCATTCACCTTTAAAAGCTGCTTTATTATTACCCAAGTGCCTTGTTTTCTATCAACGGAGGTCAGGCTTAAAAGCATCAGAAATTCTTTAAAACTTAGTCAGCCGTACAGTTTTTTCACTATACATGTATGATTGCATCTTTGTCTCGTGAGTTCATGTACAAGCAGCGACCGATACGCTACTCAACAATAACACAGATATATATTAAGAGCTTTACATTGAGTTCTTAGTAGCAGGTTAGTGTTGGTTGGTTGGTTTGTTGGTTGTATATGTGGGTCCATAAAATATAAGTACTGTGTTCATCCATCCACTGTGATTGTAGCTTAATGTAAAGAGTTGTATAAGGTCTCATGTGTGCATGTTCCATGTTTTATGTTCTTTGTTTGAGTGTCATGGGAATGTAATGAGTGAACAATGTGATCACATATGCTGTTAAAACGACACCACACAGCACGGTTACGCACGGTTAAGTGTGTTAAAGTGTATGTGTCATATGAGGTTATTTCTGGTCCGAGATCAATAGATTGCAGCACTCATGTTGTCAGGATTAAAGGGCTACAGACATGAAATCTAAGTATTTAGACTGTGTACTTCTATTTTTGTTCTTCTCATGGAAGCTTCACATGGCATATGCTCTGGTGTCATGGGACTCTGAGAGGCGTATGTTACATTATATTGGAGTTGCATGTGAGGACAATGGCTTGTTCTTGTGACACTCGGCTTGGCTCATAGTGCATATTTAAGCTGTGCCCAGGGTTGTTTATTTCAAATACACAATCTGTTGCATTATTTCTAAAGATTTTGGAGGCCAGAGTTTTTTTAAAAAATAGCTTCAATCATAGAAGAATGAATCTTCTTCCACTCTTAATTGTCTTGTCCTGAGCTCTGTGCAGATCTTGGTAAACATCACAAGGCTACAGGTTTATAGCTTTTGAAATGTAAGACTCTTATGAAGCATGAGTATGAAAGGTTGTAATGAATGGCACAATTGAAAGTTGAAATCATTTATTTAAATGCATGATCAAGTTTGATATCTTAATGTTCTGACATGATTTTGTCTCATTTTTCTCTCTCCCAGCTGAATCTTGTGGTGGTGTTGTCCAAGGACTGAATGGCACCATAGAGTCGCCCGGTTTCCCCCACGGCTATCCCAACTACGCCAACTGTACATGGCTGATAATAACAGGGGAGAGGAACCGAATCCAGCTAACCTTTGTCACGCTGGCACTGGAGGAAGACTTCGATATTGTATCAGTTTACGATGGACAACCATCTCCTGGCAACTTAAAAATGAGGTTTGAAATGATTCTCTCATTAACAGTCTGTTTTTCTTCCTGCTTCACTGTTGCTCTCTCTTGCCTCTTTCTCTTTTCAAACCTCTCTGTCTCACTCAGTGTGAGTGTAGCCTACTCTCTCCTCCAAGCCCTGACACTCTGATCTACCTCCTCTGAACACAAAGTTGACATTTGGACAGCAGCATATTTCTTTGAATACTTATTTCTCCGTAATTGGAAATGACACTCTCAAAGAACAGTGAGTGTCAGCTTTAATTTGAGAAGATTTCCTGTCATATTGAATAAATTGTTCAAGAAAGGACAGACATTTTTGTGGATGGTCCTCTCAGTTTTACTGTGACAAAAGTAGCAGGACAAAATAAATTGAGATTTGGCAAAGCAGACACTTTGACACCACAATGGCTGGAAAGGCTGTTTGTTGTTTTTGAGGAAAAACCTTATCAGTTACTGAGGGTTTTATATAATAGTGGATTAGTCAACAAGTCAACTATCAAAACCACTGGATGACACTGTGCATTTTGACATAGATTTATGTGAACAGCCATTTTCTATGCTATGCCATGTTAAATAAACAGAATTAAAGGTATTTAGAGCAGGCAAGTATTCTGCTATTCCTATATGAAAGCAGTCACATTGTTCCTGCAGTCAAACAGTGTCTTTGGCAAGGTCACTGTGGGTCTGTCCAATCAGATTGCAGCACATTTGTAAACAGACTGATAGAAAGAAAACTCAGTTTCATCTTCTGACAGATTGGCCCTACCAACAATAGTAAGGCCCTAAAGTGGGTTTTATTTGAGTCCTTTTTAATGACGAGTACTACTCAGGTGAAGTAGTTGTTACTGACTGTGGCACGTTTGATTGGAATTCCACTTATTTATAAAAAGTTAAATGGAGGTTTGGCAATGGTCATGGAAGTAGATTTTTGATGATACATGAAGTACTGATATACATATAGTTGTTAAGATCATGGATTCAGAAGGAAGTGGTATCGCCAGACAGATTTGACCTGAACTACATGATCTGCTCTCCACCGCTGAGACCCGCAGAAAGGTCAAACCACACAAACACAGAAGCAGCAGCACAGGTCTCAGTAGGATAGCAGAGATGAAAACATGGAGAGAAAAAGAGACATGATAGAGATGACAATATACATCAATGTGGCAATAAAAGTTCCATAATACTTTAACACTGCATTTAAGACTTTGTCACCTTTTAGTATGTTGTAGGGCTTTGACTTTGCATATGAATATACAAGTGTAACAATAGTTCTAACATAATGACATGGGTACAAGAACTATTCAGTCTTGAACATTAGGGTAAAGTTCAGGTAATGCCAGTGTCCACTGATCAAGTGTATCAGAATCTATGCATATTTTGATGGATTTGTCAAACTAATGCTGATCAGTTGTCTGTTTGTTTATTAATTCTTTGATTCTAGCCATGCAGAGTGTCAGCTGGGCTCAGCATTTTAGCCTTTTTACATCTGAATTATGACTTGACCATCAGGTTAAATGCCTTCAGTTGATAATCTCAAGGAAATAAAGCAAAGTTCAATTTAGACAACAGGGGCTTCTTGAAAACCTTGTGAGTCAGTAAACCAGCATACCAGGTTTATTCTGTTTTGCCTATGTACTTAAAAATGTAGGGAGGAAATACAGGCTCCCGTGTGACCAACAGAATATAAAATGAAAAGAATAAAAAAAATGATTTTCTGCAAATGGTAAAGATTTTACTGCTTTGTAAATTATAGGCATGGTTCGGGCAATGGCAAAGGAGAAATTGTTTTCTGTATTCTATATGCTACAGGCTGTGCATTTTAAACTGCGTTCTCTTCCTTACGAAGTGTTTGGGCTGTTAGGGAACCTACTCCATTAAAAATGAAGAGGGAAAATCATGTAAGAACAAAAAGAAAAACTGAAAGAAAAAGTCATTACAAGATGAAACAAATGCAGAACGGAAATGATTAGTATCTTTCATGATTCAGGTCATTTCACAAATTCCAAAAACTGATTCTTGCATATTAATAACATTGCAGTTATCACAGCAGCCAACTATGATGCTACAGAGGAAGAATGAGCAAGATTTTGGATGCTCCTGTTTTTCTGACTTAATAATCTCCCGGTGAAGACGTTTGAACAACTTAACCTAAACCATATGCAGCTTTTAACTTTGGTTCATGCAACAATGCACTGCATGTTAGTGCAAATTATATTACGTAGTTTACAGAAAGCAGCATCATTTAATTTTCACATTAATAAAAATTAAATGACGTACAAAAAGTTGTTCCTTAAATTTTAGTGATGTGAAAATTGAAAAAGTATGATTAATGATCATTTTTCATTTTTCACAAATTAAAAATTAAACTTGTGGCAGGTTAATGGAGCTAAAACTTTTTAAAATCTAAATGTTATTGTAAAGAATGAAAACTAAATCACAAAATTACCAAAAAGTCTGTGATGAGTGTGTAATAATAAATCAAAGACTTTGGGCTGAATTTTATAATTATTTTCATTATACTTCAAGAATATATATGCATTATACATTGTTCTCTTTGAGCCATCTTGAAACATCCTGTTTTGTGTGACAACAGTCCAGAATCCAAAGATATTTGTATTGTACTTATTGAAGATCAAAGAAACCAAAAAATAGTCACGTTTGAGAGGCTAGAACTCAATGAATCAACCGATTAATTAGGAGAATTTTACTTCATTAACTAATTAACTCTGGACAGATTAATCTAGCAATTATTGCAGCTCTAAACACATTCACGCTTTCCACATTCCAGCAAAGCATAACCTTGTGAGCCCCTGCATGCAACACTCTAGCATGCTTCAGATGTCGAAAACATCACTGTAATTTTAAACATGCATTTTTTAAAGCAATGTTTAAGCTGCAACAACACAAGGATGCAGCCAATCTGAAAAGATTAAACTGCACTATCTATATGATCATTTAAACGTGTGTCTTTTGTGTTGATCAACAAAATTGTTCAGGACAATATATGTCATTGACATTGGCATCATCAGTATTTGGTGAGTTGCACAACTGTAACATTTTTGCAGAAAGAACAGACAGAACTGCATTAAGAGAGCTGGCAATCTGTAACAAGCTTATTCATAGTGCTCTGCTTGTGTGTAGGAGGGATGAGCTGGGAATGCACCAAGTAGTGTCTGAGGCTGGTGGTGCAGTTACGGATAACAGTGGGTTTTACCTTGAAAACATTACACTTGTAAAGCTCCATTATATGTGTCAGTGCTTAAGTGGAATAGTGTTTTCTAAAAAATTTTAATATGAGTAGCTGCCGGCACATAGTGTAGATGACAGACTAGACTTATGGAGGAGAGTTTGTGTTGAGGCTCAGGTGTTTGTCTAGAGTTGTTTGCTTCTTTGCAAAGCCAAGGCTGCAGTTAACACAATTATTTATGAAGAATTCAATGTCAAATGATGAGCTGAATGAATGCAGAGGTTAGAAAGTAAGTCAAAAGAAATGAGTCCTTTGCTTCTTTGAGGTTTTAAGTACGTAATTTCTTTTCAGAAGTCAGTATTTAAGTGATCCGCATTTAGAGCGTTAGCGACAATGTTTCAGATCTTGCCTGCATTATTCTACCTGTTGCTTCTTTTTTTTAGATCCACAACAGGCTAATAGGGAGTTTACTTTAGGCTTGTGCTATGCTTGGCCTCTCAGAACTGTGGTGTGCTTGTAATATGAGATAGACTGCCTCAAGAGACTACTTCAAAACACAGACTAATTAGATTCTTTACTATGTTAATTTACAAAAGGCCCTTGAAAAATCAAGTACTAATGTCTTTGAAATGACCTTGA
>JAPZDY010000001.1:17447366-17457803 GCA_029783645.1 Ctenochaetus hawaiiensis | reverse complement strand
ACACACACACACGTTAAAAGGGTGGGGTAATCTAGTCAGGTGCAATCTGCAACGTCACTGCAGCACTGCGTCTGATTATCAAGAGGCCTGGCATTTGAGGGAGACCCCTCTGTGTTTCACTATCTCTGCTTTGGATCACACAAAGTGTCCTTACAAGACTAACTTTAGTAGATAGACACTTAATTTGACCAACTCAGACTGCTCACAGAAAACAGAAAAGGAGGGCTGTTCTTTTTCCTCTTATATTGGAGTTAGTGAGATAAGGAAACAACTAATGATTAGAGCAACTTCTTCTATCTTTTTTTCATCACTTCTGTATTTTTTCTAACTTCTGCTATTAGGGACCATCTATCTCAGTTGAAGTGGTACTTGTCAAGTCTTGAAGACCATTTCATCACTGTATATTTGTTGTATATGTTTTTGCTGATCTCTGCACCTCCCAGCTTATTCCAGAAAACCCTCTTTACTTACACGTATTACATTGCCTCACTTGGTCCTAAGGCAACCTTTGATTGAGGAATTCACAAATATGATAGGATTACTGGATTATGGATTTTATATAGATAGACCATTTCTGTACTTACCCGCATGGTAATCTGAGTAAAAGCATGGGCAGAGCTGCTGCAGTGTAGTTGTAAACATCGATTGAGTTTTTTTTAACAGTATTACCAATTTGACCAGGATTTCTCTCAGGTGTAAAACGATGTGTTATGATAGAAGGTGTTACAGCAGTATACATTCAGCAGTATTATTCCACTTTCATCATGCCGGAAATATTCGTTAAAATGACATTCAGACCATGAGATGAGACCAAAACTCCCCTAAATTGCATACTAATGAAATTATTTTAGGAGGGTTAGCAGCTACAGGACATGTCTGTACTCATCTGCAGCCTCGGCTTCCACTGGTGCCAGCAGTCATATTTGTCATAGACCAGCACAAATTCAGCTGGAAGGAATATGTGGAACGTTTTGATAAGTCAGTGCAGCACTTGCTAATATAATGGTGTGGCGTCAAAGGTGAGCCAAGGTTAGTCTTTTAAGAGACCTGTGCAGTCCGACAAAGGACTATCTCAGTTCACACACACATTTACAGACAGTTTTTCCACATTGCCTTTACCTATTTACTCCTGCATCCATCTTAATTATTGTTGTGCACAACCTGTTTTGTCATTTAGATGACCACAAAAAAATGTCTGTATATTTTTTAAATAAATGTATTACATCTTTTTTCACACATTTTATTGGAACCCTAATGTGGTTTGTTGCATTTCTAAAGCAAAGACATGCAACTGCAACTAAAATCATCTGTCAACTGGTTGGGTATCCCAGTAGAAAAGGCAGCAGCACACAGCGCTGTGTTGAGTCTTTGCATGCACATGAGAGAGCGAGGTGGGGCGGGCAGAGAAAGTTGTGAGTGAGGTGTTGTGTGTTTGTTGTAGAGAGATGGAGACAGAGCAAATCAAGACAGCAATACAGAGAGATTTAGAGAGACGTAGAGTTGCTCACTCTTTGTCACCCTCATTTTCTCTTTAGATTCGTTTCTTCACAGAGAGAAATAAAGACAAAAAGAAGGACTACGTAAAGGGGTAAAGGGGTGAGGTTCATGATGCTCTCTACTCTCCTCTCTCTACTTCCTCTACTTTCTGTGACCTTTTCAGTCCAGTTTCGATGGCTCATGTTTGCTACTAAGTCTTTTAGTAAATTTCTTGGCAGATCCATGGTATATGTTTCTTGGAATATTTACTGCTGAGAGTTTGCTGCTCAAGCTGAAATATTTGTCTAAAGTTTGTTATAGAAGACAATAACAAAAAAAATAGTTTCCATTTATGACAGGAATAATACTTCATCCAGACAGAATCAACCAAAAGTTCTTAATTCTTAGTACAATTTATTGTAATATTTTAATAATAATATTAAAAATCCCTCTGTTTTCTGTGAAGTGTTCATAATTGTTTTTAGCTTACTTGACTCAGTGCAAGCAAACACAAATGTTCCTTGCTATGGCCTGAGATTCAGCTGCTAGTTGAGATCTTTATGCACATTTTACAGCAGCACAGTAAAAACAGGAGTGTCTGGGCACAGTGAAGCCAAATAGAGTTTAGAAAGTGACTCCAACTGAACCTAATAAGAACTATATAATGGATTACATGCATTTTACAACAAACAACATCTTGTGAACACACGCAAATACACAAAAACACACATACACCCACGCAAACTTACACTACCCCCAGTAACTGCAGAGTAAAAACCACACTTTCTGAGAAAAATAGGCCAACACTAGATAACCAGGCAATGGAACTAATCCAAGCCTACCGCTAGGGAAGGAAGGAGAGAAGTGAAGAGAGAGAGGAGAGAGACGGGTAGGGCTTCTGGGGGGAGGAGAGAGAGACAGAAGTGTACAGAGAAAGAGACATAGGACCAGAGAAAGACTCATAAAACCACACACTCACTCACACACACACAATGACACACACACACACACACAGACACACACAAGATACTAAAGCTAGTAGAACTAAGTCCCTCTGCGGTTGGTAGTTCTGTCCGTCTGTCTGTGTCTTATTGTATTCCTGATAGTTCTCTAAGCTGCTTCGACTTGTCACCAGCACATCAGAAAGTTGAGTGCAGTTTCCACATTATGATAAGAGTTGAACTAAGATGGAAACTAAAAGCATATGCATGGCTTTTGCCAAATAAACATTTAATTTTTCTGCATTTGCTTAGCTGCCTCTCCACCTTGACTCTGAACAAAGTTACAACTCCAGTCGTATTCATCCATACAGGCTTAAAGGAAACTCCACTCAGGGCTTTCGTTTGAATTGTGCAATTCGTTCAAACATTCCCACTCCTGTGGGTTAGAAAGGTGGCTTTAAAAAGTCTGTAGCTTTGGCTCTTTTTGGAGGATGGTAGCTGCAATCAGCGTGGAGTCACACCAGCTACAGTAAATATCACGCCAATTTGCAGCGGAAAAACAGCATAAAATCTACATAGAAGCTGTTTGTCTGAATGCTCAGTATGATTCACATATACACATATTCACCAAAATATGTGCAAAAATGACTGAATAAACTGCCTCAATTTATTATTGAAAGAGTAAGTTGTTTGTGTTGTATCTCGGGCCTTGGACTGTTTTACTGTGGAGAGCAACAGCTTAGGATTATTTTTATTATTTAATAATCTTTCTCTTATCTAAATGATCTACCAATATGCTATAAAGCCAATAATTAAGTAAGTAAATATAGTTATAATCAAAATGATAAATTTCATAACATTAAATTATATTAAGAAATAGAGCAACAAAAGCAACAAATCCTGAGACTTTAATTTAGTGAATGCAGATATGTTTATGTAATAATAACCAGAATGATTTGTTAATCATTAAAATGCAAGATTATTATCACTGATAAACTGATTGACAAAAATTCTTATCACATATTTGCAGTCATGTCAAGGTTTTCAACACTGGTGAAGTTTTTGGTCTCAAGTAAATCAAAACCTTAAACAAGACAGCAATAAAAAATGTTAATTTCAATTCTGATATACAATATGTTAAATTTTCACATCATTATGTCTAAAAAAGATTAAATCTACATTATATTTTAATAAGTTTCATACTTTTGTTATCCAACATGATTTTGAAAATGTCCAAACTCAGAGAAATCTGTGGTTTTATTCAGGGAAATGGTGAATGGTTTTAGGTTCTCGCTGGTCTCTTTTGTTGCTGCCGGTAAGGAATTACATACTGTGCATTTAATGAGCCTTTAGTGTTCTCCTTAGGATTTTATTCACAGAACTCTGGTTTCCACCCCAGATTCCCGGGTAGCCGTGAGTATTTTGTCAGCAGAAAAGTGAATGTGTATTGTTGTCAAGAATGAAAGTGACCGAGAGGAGCGACAGTCGCTGGAGCAGACTGTGGACTGATGCTGTGTTCAGCTGTTGGGCTGGACCGTTGGACTGATGAGAACATTTAGATCCACAGGCCTCCTGCTCCACTGAACACCTGTTACCACTGAGACACAATGGGGGGCTGAGGGGATACAGAAGGAGAGATGAAGCAATAGAAAAAGAAAATTAGAAGTAGACTAAGAGACAGAAACACAGTGACACCATATGAGGAGGACCGAGAGGGAGAGAGAAAAGGAAATGTTTGCCTGTGGCCTCACACATGCACGCACACCCATACACACACATACACACACATACACACACACACACACGTGCGCACACACACATAAAAACATCTTTCATGATCCTGTGTACAATATTGCATCCGACCTGAATTCCACTCACAGTTATCCAGGCATCTGCAGTAAGAGTTTAATTTACTGTGGATCCAAATTGGTCCATGACACAGAAGTTTCACTTCAGTGAGTTATCTGACTTACTAGTGTAGTTTTTTTAACGCAGATAGAACACTGAAGAAAGTTTAAAAAAAAAAGCACAAAAAACAGATTCAGTAGCAAGAATAAGAAAAAGAGAGTAAAGAGCAGAAAAGAAAATCACTGCAGGGGTCCCTGAAACAGATCTCACCCCAAACAAAAGACACAAAACAAGAAAAAGATCAAAAGAAATCAACGTGACAATTCAAAACACAGCACTATGGGATAAGGCAATCTAAATGACACGCACTCATGAATAGTTCACCACGAGCATTGGCCACCCATAGTGATGTCATTCTCTCTCTTTGAGAAAAATCAATCGCAGCCATCTCTGATCTTCTTCTGCACATATGATATTATGCTGCTATTAATGGATACTGAGAAGAAATGATTTCAGTAAACAGAACTGAACAAACTTCTAGGCAAACAAAAAATCACTTTGACTTGCAGTTGATAGCTGATTGTGTGGTACGACTTTAAAAAATGTCATACGATCTGTCATCGATTAATGAAAATAAGTGAGAAGGCTAAAACAGTTATTACAAAAACATTTTATTTCAAGAAATATAAACAAACAACAGTTAAGAAAACTAGAATCCCATCCTCCCTCAGTTTCCAGTGAATGTATTTTATCTGTCTGTACTGAAATTTTGACTTTGGCTAGTTGGAAGCACATCAAACAGCCCAACCTGAAGGACATTCATGACACTCATTGTTTTTGGTTTTTACAAATTCTCACAAAAGAAAGCATCCAAATCTTTAGAATGCGGTGTTTTAGAAGCTACATAAAGGACTGTTATGCAAATTTAGTGGCATCTAGAGGTGAGGTTGCAGATTGCAACCAACTGAATATCCCTCCGTTCCCAGGCTTGTAGGAGAGTCACATGTGGCCTCAACGTTCTGGAAAATGTGACAGACAGTTAAATTATTACAAAAGTATTTGGCAAGTGAAACAAAAAGTAGATTACTTTCTCAAAACTATATTCAAGCAAGAGTAAAAGTAATTTTAATCAGAGAAACATAAAAAAGTAAGAAAATTACTTACTTACTCATGTACATTGCTTGTAATAAGTTAGTTTCCACCACCATGATATAAACAGCTAATTGTTAGACAAAGAAACAAAAAATGTTAATTACACACTAATGGAAACATACTTATGAATGTTATATTGCTCTTCTGCCATATTCTACCAATAGATCTCAATAAGTCTTGCACAAAGGGCCCTTAATGCCAGTAGGTAAAGCAGTGCAGGGTAAAAACCGAGCTACAGAGGGCCTATTAGGCCATCACGAAAAGAAATGAGAACATCATCATTATGATGAAATATCAGTGCACTCTAGAGGTTCAGGTACATTTTTCCTTTCTATTATTTTTGTCTGTAACTCCTGTTTTCTCAGTTGCATGAGTGTGGGTGCTGTGGACATTGTTTGCTTTTAGCTTTTTTTAAAAAAATTATTTGTGAATTTCTCCCCTATTTACAAGCAAAAAAAAGGCTAAAAATCTGGATTTGTTTTTAACAATGAACCAAAATAATGAGGCCCTGTCCTACATTACATGTCACAAAATTTAACTCAATATTAATGTCTGTTAAATGTTTCAATGCTGCTTTTCAGTTTGGTAGATGTAACTTTCTTTGACAGTGCTACTTTTAATGGGCTGTCATCACATGAATATTTCATATCACAGCTGTTGTCAAAGTTCAAAACATGTCAGGTAGTCCTTTGGATTAGTTTAGATTCGTACATGCACACACTGACCATGCATTTGTTATATTTGTCTATTGGTCAAATAGAAACAACATAAAGCCAATAATATAATAATTAAACTTTGAATTGAAAATTTAAGACATACTAAAACTGAAAAAAAAGTTCCAAAACAAAAGTAATTTCTACTACTTTCTCAACACAAATATTGTATTTATCATAAAATTCATGCGGTTGCTGTTTCATAGGAGGCCTGCAGTAAGATTTATGTGTACTGAAGTTAACCAACTTGATGACTTTTTCTACATGGATAAATAAATTGTCATATTGTCAAAATTTCATCCAATAGCCAATACTGTAATATCATATCAGGTAAGTGCTGTGACAGTCAAGAGTTTACAAGCAAACAGTCAGATCTACTGTTAAAGCCATTTCTATCTGTCTCTTATTTAGCTCTTTCCTGCAGGCATATTTGATTTATATTTTGCATTTCAAAACATCATACATCATAGGATGTAATGTGCACAGGCATTTAGACACAAAGCCCCTGGCACTCCCCTCCACACTGGTTGACTGACTGACTAACTGGCTGGCTGAATGGCTGGCTGTCATTTGTAGAACATCAGAGTCGGCATTTATCCAGAAAATCTCCTGTTGTTTTTGCTCCCTTTGGGTGTTTGCTGAGCGGTAATATGGAATCTACACTTCCTGAAAATACAGATTAAAAAAAAAAATGTTTGTTTCAGACACATCAAGGTGGAAAGCTAGCTGGTAAAAAGCCAGAGTTTGAAATGCCTCCAAAAGAATCATTTTTTTTCCTGCAGATACATCAAAGTACAGAGAGGAAAAACGCTTTGATATCAGAGGCAAAAACCAAATGATGCTCACCACTTTTCGAGCTTTCCGTTTTATCCATACATCAGGAAATAACAGTTCTTTTCATGCTTCACTCTTTAAAAAACTTTCAACTAAATGGCCCACCAAAAGTACCACTTCATTTAAAAATGGAGAACATTTTTTTTTTGCACTCTTCAAACATGAAAATGTGGGCTAAGAAAACTTCTTTTAACATGGTCAATTTTTTAAGCTTTCTCTAAATTCTAGTTCTTTATTCTTTTATTCATTAAAATCTTTGCAGGCAGGATTTTTTTTTTTATATTTCCCCCCTGTATCTCATTTAAAATAAGGAAAACATTTCTGCTGAGACAGAAGAGAGTATGATAAAATAGAAGTGTTTGTTTTTCTTCCATCCATCCCTCCTGTTAAGCACTCCTCTGACTTTCTGTGTCTTTTTCTGCTTCCCCACTGTGGGTTTGCCAGAAGAAAAAACAAAAACAAGCAACTTATTTTTCTCATATTTACTCTTATAATATTTAAACCACTTGTCAGTGCACTTCTTCATGATGTTCATTTGCTCAGTTTTTGTTGCTGACATTTTTTCTCTCCAGATTTGTTTCTTTACACATAGATTTTTTCTGATTGGAAACTTTATTTTCATATTTTTCTTATTTCATTCTCTCATGTTTGTATGAGTACACAAACATAAAAATGCAGATAAAGAACTACTGAAAGAAGAGAGGTTTGCGTGGTTTTAAAACTTCCCATATTTGCTCTCAACCAAACTTTTTTCACATGAAACTTTGATTTGTCACATTACAGTGAAAATACCAGAGAGACAAGCTGGCTGAGAATAATCAGCTGTACCTCTGAAATTCACTTGTCTTGGAGTTATGAAGGTCACTGTGGGACTTTTACAGTGGCCTCTTACAGTCTGTGAATAGATTTTTTTGACTTTCTAAGCTATTAATTCAAATTATTAGTCATTATATCTACATTACTCATAGTTGTTCATTGAAAAAATCTTATTGTGGTAATACTTAGTAAGGGTACCAATACTCCTTCTACAAAATTATTGCAATGTCAAATATTCAGGAGTTTATAAAAAATCTAGCAATATTTACACAAATTGCATGTGACATCTCAAAATATTTTTAAATGAGAGAGCCTATACGATTTATATTTTGTTGAATAAAGTGTAAAATTGACTGCAGTAGCCCAGCTGGTAACAGGTGTATAACTCCAGCATCACAGGTTTAGTTCACGATGTCGCCTACTGCACTGTGTAATGTTTCCTCTCAGAATAGACTACCTATATAATATTATTAGTAACTTTGACTTGTCATCATGTGACTGTTCAGGGCTCCCATTCAGAGCAGCTCAGAGGAGGTCTCTTTTCACATGAGCCAGTTCTCACCCATCTGGCATGATGCTCACAAACTATCTAATGAGGGTGCACAAACACGTACAAGTGTTTGTGAACAAACAAAGTTTGATTCCTTGACTTTCTGACTTTCAGATTTTTGTTCTCAATAAAAATTAAATTCTCAGATATTGTCATATTAATAAATGTTTGAGGACTGTGGAAGACAGTATGGTGGGAGTATTTAAATGTCACATTTGCTTGTGTGGGCTGCCAGTATTGTGGATAATTGGAACGTTCATTTCTGTGGCTGCTACTAATGTGTGTGCGGGAGTGTACGTATCCACACATGTATGTGTGAGTAGGTATTGAGGTTGGTGTTTTATCTTCGTTAATTTGTGAGGTTTTCAGTCATTACTAACCTGATCATATGTGTGTAAAATTTAATCTGGTACATCCAGAACACGCAGATAACTACACTTGTGTAAATATTGTATATCATCTATGGCCTGTTTACGTTGGGCACTGCCACAGAAACAGTAAAACCCTGCAAATACCACTCTGGTAGGATTTTATTTGTGAGAGGGCTCAGTGCTGGAGAAAGAGTGGCAGACTTTTTTTTTTTTATTTCATGTATTGAGCTAACTCATTTCACTGGTGAACATACCTTCAGACTGCTCACAGAGCCATGAAAAGGCATCCATGAGTGTGTCTCTCTTTGGGCAAGTAGAAAAAAATAGCACAATTCCCCCAAAACTGAACTAAGTCTTATATCAGGCAATGAGTCAGCATGCTTTGCATATTTTTAGCCCTGTGGCCAATTGCAGCACAGCACCTGGTCCTGACATTGAATTTATAATCAGTTTTAGTCTAACACAGGACCACACGGTTGCTACAGCAACTGGAGATGAGTTGTGATGGGTGATGGACAGCTGACAGATTAGCGCCAGAGTGATTTGTCACATAGAGACGCAAGCTAGAATCACAGTTTCCCCTCGTGCTTTTCGCTTTTTCAGAAGAATGTTTCCTTTTCTTGTGGTCCTCTCTCTCTCTCTCTCTGCCACCTCTCTTCTCTTTCAGCACAAAATTCATATCATGAAACTGACTTTAGAGTTTAAAGAATTAATGTTTATGTTTCAATTCGATTTAAATTTAAAGGAAATGTGGGCCAGTAAAAGGAGAACAGGAGAGGAGAGGAAATGGGAAAAAGAACAGGAGAAGGAAAATGAAAATAAGAGGCCTGGGGGGCTTAAAGAAGATGACATAAGAGAAGAGATGAAGAGGGGAAAGGAGAAGGTAAAATTGTGATTTGTTAATCACTGAGTAACATTGAGGGTTTAGAACAGGAAAGATGTTGCACATAAACACACACATAAACACACTCAGTGAAAAATGATTCAGAAAATGCCTTAAGGGAGTACTGAATTCTAGTTTAGAAATATGGAAAAGTTGTTTATAATATTTTGCATGTGCGTGTGTGTGGGTATGTGTGTGTGTCTGCGTGTGTTTGTGTGTTTGTGTGTGGGTGCGTGTGTGTGTGTGAGACAGAGAGAGCAGTATGACATGGATCACAGAGGGCAGAAGAGAAATAGCAATGACAGATGGTTCATGGAAGGAAGATAATGTCAAATATAGTAAAAAAGAGTGAGGACAGAAAAAGTTTGAGGAGGTTCAGATGAGCTCTGTAAGTTGCGGAAAAAAAAACAGCCCCAAGATTTTTTAAAGACACTCAAACATGTTTTGATTGAATTGGAGGGCCATAACAAATCTGTCAGTATTTTTCTCTCTTATAGTCTCTGACTCAGACTATAATCAGAGTCAGAATCTGATTTAGTGGCCAAGTATGAGTACACATAGAAAGATTTGACTCCAGTTGTCAATGCTGTCAGTGCACAAACACAAGAGGACAGGCTGCTAAGGACAGAGACAACACATACTGAATAAATAAAGGTAAAGGCTGGTATACAATACAGAATGGTCAGGACTAATGTTCAGAAGTATGTGGAAACATAGGTATGTATATATGTATGTAATTAAAACATCACCAGTGACCAGCAGGATTTACATACAAGACATTGTTCAAAGTTGGAATCAATACAAATAATGCTAAGAAATATTTACGCATACATGGATTAGACAAGTATGATAT
>JAPZDY010000001.1:17428301-17438700 GCA_029783645.1 Ctenochaetus hawaiiensis | reverse complement strand
AGCTTTTTTTTTCTTTGTTTTTGTTCCAAATGTCCCACATTACAGATGGAAAAGGGCCAACGTCAGGCTTTGGGCCAGTTTTCATTTTAGCTTTTCTACCCCCACCATGTGAACCATGCAGGAATTTGTGAGAGAGTGTGAGTCTGAGCATGAAAGAAACTGAGTATTTGTTTGAGAGACCCAGAGGCTTTTAGATGTTTGTCCGTGTAGGTGTTTATTAGATAGCATGCAGCAGAGAGCTGACTGGAAATGATGGGAGAAAGAGAAGACAGGGAGGAATGTCCCTGGCTGCGCTTGAATTGGGGGCGTCAGGATTGCATGGACAGCAACTTAAATGCCAATGTCCCCAGGACACAATGATAATATACTGTATGTTTTGAGGGTAAAAAAAAAATAACTCAGAGTATTCCAGGAGCCTACTACTTGAAAGATTCAGAAATAAAGTTACTGTCCTATAAAATATATTACTGTAGGGTGTATATAGTGTGTGTACAGAGTTCCTATGTAATACATTGAATTTCATTGTACTTTTGAAATAATAAGCAGGCCATCCTCACATCTAGAGATGTTGAATTTCACCTGCTTTGTGCTGCAAAAAAGGGGCCCATTCAGGGTTTGCTGCACCGGGGGCATGTTGCTGTGTTACAGTGCTGCCTAAATTCATCATATTAACTTGTTTTTGCATCAGCATCCTTTTGATTTTGATTTTACTGACCTATTTTTTTGCTCTTTGGCCCAGACTTGTCTCCTGCCTGCATGTGTCACATATGAAATGGTTATGTGAAGGTTCCCTAAATGTCAATGCACGCTGGCGCATTTACAATTACATTTCCAGTGGTGAGTCTCTTGTTTCTGAGAACAAGTTGTTTTTCATAGTTATGATTTTTATTTTTTTTTTCTATCACTTTCGAAAAAACTGTTGCTGTGTGCTGTTATTTAGAAATCAGACACTGCTGACTAACAGATGCATGTTATGTAATCTAGTTGTTTGTGACAGTGCAACAATATGAGGTTCAGGAGGTGGTTAGTGTGTGATGTGCATTAAGCCTCTATAGGCTTAAAAACAAAGCAAGTTTGCGTGTGTTTGTGTGTGTGAGAGAGACAGAGACAGAGAGTACTTTGGTTTGAAGGACCCAAGGTCTTGGCCTACAGCCAGCAGTCTGGATACCCACAAACCTTTGTTGATGCTGCAGCTAAGCAGCAAGTGCAGTTAAACCACTACTGCTGCATTTGAACTTGAATGTCTCTAGGTCATGATTAGGTGAATTTTCACAGTTTTAAGTTTTTTGTAGTGTTTACTGTGGACCCAGACACCTAAATGTTGCTTTGCAGGTAAAGGATAAAATTGACATTTAGATCAAGAGAAACATTTTCTGTTGTGACTGGACAGAATGTCTCTCTCAAAAAGAAGGGCTTCATAAAAGTCAATTCCTCACAAGAAGCAGAGCTGCTGTCTTTTTGGTTCAATGACTGTGTACTCTCTTATCTTGCCATCTAGGAGCGAATCGGTGCTTTTATCACATGGGACTCCCTCTCACAACGTCACTGTTTCAACCTAAGATCCCCATTCAATAAAACATCATCTTGTGAGGGCCCACTTGAAGCAACCAGTGACCCATGTTTGGGACGGATTCACAGATAGAAAAACACTGGTCTACGACCCGGTGAGATGTGGCTTGATGCCAGCAGCCTGCTCGCAATATCCTGCTGCCCAGCTTCTGTTTCTTACCACAGCGCAGACAAATTGGTCCCCCCGGGAGTCTGTGGAGCTTTTTTGTACCTATTGTGAGCTAAATTATGTTGACTTTTCTCAAAAAAATGCAAAGCAATTTACATTTTTAATGCAGGCTATTTTTGTAACATAATCACAATAATTGTTGCAGATTGCAAGTGAGGATGCTGAAAGATACCGAGGAGGCTTTTAGGTAATTATCTGCAATGTGGTTTGTACCCAAACTGTAGCTGTGTCTGATTGAGAAAGAGACAAGTGTAATTCTCCGGTGTGATGATTAGAATATTGCATATTAGGGGTGAACAAGAAAAAAATCAGCCCTGGACTTGGCTTGACTTGTGACTGACAGGTGAGCCCAGTCTCAGAGCACACATGCACACACACACACACACACAGAGCAGGTTTTCATGTGCACCCCGAGTCACAGGGACATAGAGAGGCCTGCAGAGAGTCTGGGCTGAAACTGGTTTGCTCCATCAGAAAAAAACTTTTGGAGTTTTTTGATGGTCCACCAGCCCACTGTAATTTGTCCAAATATTCCATTAGGCAAGTGTATCTCTTCTTACAATCACACAAGGCTATTTGGGATACTTAGTTGTTCATCTGATGAATTTTCTGACAATAAAACATAACTAACAGAAAAGCTCTGAGGCTCCAATCCCAATAAATATACCTTCAACTCAGTGTCAGCTCAACACATACAAAATAAAATTCAAATTTTAGAATCTTTTTGTTAGAGATAATTATTGACTTTGTATTCTCCTGAATACCATTCAAGACTCATGATGAATGAAAGTTTAACAGTGCAAGCTAATGAAACATGAAGTGTCATAATTTCCTTATTTGTGCTGCACTGAACATAAAAACATATCCTTAACACAATGATACAAAGCCCAATGTCGACTTAATCAAGCTCTATTTCCTCCCTCTGAAAATCTTCTCTCACAAAGTTGATTGTTATGTAAGAAGATGAAAGAAAACAAACTAAACTATTTATTGTTTATTTTAGTGAATGAAATGAAGTTGATAAATGCAATAATACAGTTCAATTTATCTGTCAATTTCATGATATCATGCGCAAATGTTTGATATGTGCATTCATTACCTTTGCTTCACTTCTGCACAGACACACTCAGGCCTCTGCAGACAGTCCCACTCTGGTAGACAGACAGCTTGACAGGCTCTGTGGGGGTGGGTGGGGCTCCTGGTGTAAATATAAGGGGATTGCACAGCGGGGTGTTGCTTGAGGACACCAGAGAATCAGCAGGGTTCTTACCCTCTTATCGAACAAGTCAAATGCCACCCCCTGCCAAAGTACCCTGGAGCAAGGCACTCAACGCCTCACAACACTGCTGCAGTGCTGCCACATAGATCTGTGATCCTGTGTGTACCTCTCACTTCCTATGTTTTCCTGCCATGTGTATGTGTTTGTGAATGAGCCGATGTATCTCAGTCGATAACATACACTCCCGCAGGCAAAAGGACTGTAATTCCTTTTCAGAATAAAGTCTTTTTGTCTGTCTGTGTTTTTGTTGGTGTGCATGAAAGGTGCCTGAATCTATAAAAAACAAACACTACAAAAATCTTCTATTCTCTTTTTTCATCTTTATTTTCTTATCTTCTTCTCCAAAAGCAAATAAGAAAAACCATTAAATGTAATATTAATACTTTTATGGCTTTTCTTTAAAAGTGTAGTTTAAAAAAGTTAGCTCAAGGCTACAACAGCTAGCCTTGGGTAGACTGCAAAACTGTTCCATAGCCAGAGGTTTGCAATTAAGCCAGAGAACTAAAAATCCATTAATGCAACTAATCATCTCCTTAAGTGCTGCACGTAATGAGTAAGTGGAAAATAAGACATTTCCTGTCACACATTTTTTAGTCTTTGTTGGGGTTCAACTTTTTATCTCCAAAATGCCGCCTTCCTTGTGTTTAGTTTGGGCCACATGCATTTTTTAAAAAAATCATCCAGTGGGGTTTAAAGTTGGAGCTACAAGGATTTCAGATGACTACAATGATATATATTAAGTGTTAACACAGAGGGAAACTAAAAAAGGAAAAATGCCCAGCTTGCCTGAGGCCATTTTCTCCCCCTTTTTCTTCCTTTAGCAGTACATAGAGAGAAAAGACTCTCTTTGGTGTATTTTTAACTGGCTTTACAAATTTCCAAAAATTCACAGCCCTGTTGCCAGAGATTTTTATCCACCACCATCATTTACAGAGTTATATGGGACTGTTTTCCTCAACATATTGTCTACAGCTTGTGCATGAAGCAATGCCAAGTTAGCCTATAATATAAAACAAATCTCCCACTTTACTTAACAACACTGTCAATGTCCTCATCCTGTTTTCTGCCATCTTTTCTGGATGTTTATTTTTTTTCCAAAGTTCTTTCATCACCAGAGCACTGCTCTTTCATTCCCCGTTTGTCTTTGCTTTCTTCACAACTGGAGCTTGTCATCTATCCATTCGCTCTGATCGGTGTTGTATCACTGGAAAACTTTGAAAAAACGAATTACACCCTCAGAGTGACACGTTGAAACAAATAGTTTTAGCCAGGGACATACATCTACTGTACAAGTGTGAGGTGTGTCTACTGTTGGCAAGAAGAGGCCAAATGCTCTGCAAGAGTAATATTTGTTTGATAAGTTTACATTGGTCTCGTCTCTGCTTTGTGTGAGACAGATTTTCTAGATGTCAGAGCCAGTAGATTTATGAGGAACCGAAGATACAAACTGCTGCTGCTATCGCTTGAAAACGTCTGCTTTGCTGAGAAGAAAGCAGTACGCTGCAACTCATCACATCTCATCAATTATCTTAGCTTTTGTCATGCCCCTTGGAGTCTGAAACAAATGCTAAGATATTTGAAGCGTCTGTGTTTGAGGTGCAAAACCTTCATGACCACATGACCAAAGAGTTTCTAAATGTGGTTTACACTGTGAAGTGTTCACAGATTGGTAAGGTTTAGGGACCTAAGGCACTTTGTTAGGTAAGGTATAGGAAAATGATATATAGGAAAAATAGGAAAAATAATATATGGTTAGGTTTTGGAAAATATTAAAAATGTTTATTTTTGTGAAATCAAAGCAGTTCAGTTACGTTTGTACACCAAAACAATGAATGGAAGAGATTAGTAGTTAGACACCTGAAGTTTCACTTTTAGTTTTGCGTTGGTCACTAACTCTGGGCTCTTAACGATACACGACTTGGCCTGTCTTTCTACTTTGTAAAGTGGAGCATTTGCTATGAGTGTCTAATATTGATGTGGATGTCTTGTACATTTGTTGCATTTGGAGTTTGTTCCAAGCCCCATCATGTCTTATACAGATGAAAAAGGTATTTCAAATGCCAAGGGGGGTGACAAAGAGTCAATATTTGACGAGCTTGGTATGAAATGTGGCTTGCAGCTCTTATGTTTCAAGGGGTAGCTGCGACTTTGCATTGTTTTCATGTTTATGGATTTAACTGGTCCCGAATTTTGCGTTGCTACACTGTTTTGTAGGTGTTGTGGCCAGATTAACCAGATTTAATTATTTTTATGCAATACCTGGACAACCCAGGTGATTTAAGGGAAATTTGAGTGAGTTGTGCAGATAAATCACCATACATAACACTCATAATGTGCTCTAAGCTGATCAAAGTTGCATTTTTAAGGGATTTTGAATCTTATTTTTCTGTCAGAACATTGCTGGAATGAGTGACTGTTTACAGCTTTAGAAAAATGGCATCAACAAAGAAGAAAAAAAAAAGATTTTAAGAATTTTGGAGCCTTAGTTATGATTGATCATTGGAAAGTTGTATCAGACAGTGGTCTATTTTTACACTTTATCTAGCCTTCATATTTCACACAAACTGTTTATGATGGTCCCATCACAGCCTTCAATTTTTTCATCTGCATTGGAGCAGTCAGAGGTCAAGTTGCTTGGTTGAACAAATTGTAATGGTCACTTAATAAGTATCCTCTCCTCTCAGGATTTCTCCCTGTTGGCCAATGGATTTCTCGACAACCAAACCGGTTTGCAACCACTCTTTTAGCAGTGAGGTTGTGAAGTCCACAGGCTGCCAACATCACTCTTAATTTGGTCTTCTTAAGGTGTGATTGATACTGGGTGTCACAGCTTTGGCTTGAAAACATTGCATGAGACCAGCAGAAAGTGTTTTGAAATACATTCAGTCAGTACTGTTTAATATCAGTATAAATCCTTAAAGCAAAAAGAAAGAGGGATCAACATTTTAACATCAATAAGTCACTACTGCATTAATTTTTAGACAGTAAACAATAAACAAAGAGACCATCAAAATGAAGATCGGCTGCCTCTGTCAGCTCTTTGGTGGAACATCTTTATATTTACAGCAAAAAGAAAATGCTTTGTGTTACAGACCTGATAGACAGGACTTATATTTCAGTGTGCAGTATAAAAAGTAGGAAAAAACCTTGTTTCTGGCTACGTATAAAGTTTATATTTTTGAATTGGTGTCTTTTGCTATTTCCCCTTTATTCACTGAAATGAAACCTGTCAGCTAATTCAGGCAGCCGACTTGAGTCTGCCACTACGCTTACATGGAAAACTCCTCTCACCTCAACATATATCTGTGGCATCCTTTAATCATGTCCTGTACGTTAACCATCAATTTTCTGCCCACTCTTTTGCTTCTTGTCTGCTGTCACATCATCCCTGAAAACTTCTGTGTGCTTTCAGTAGCTACCACTGCTGTCGCTGCTACCGCTGCCTGTACTGGTGTTCATATAGTCTTTCAAAAGCCCTATATTCACTTGAGCATCTACCTGTTGGCTGTCAGTCTACCTTCCTCTGGAGAAGAAAGTATCCCCAGGCCTGCCTTGATGCTTCCTTATGGTGAGCTACAAGGTTTGAAGCTTGGAAGCAAAACATTGATGCTTTACATTCTACTTTCACATATAAACTTTTCCACAAGTTCATTGACTGAAATACAGTGCACTGCACAAGCTGCCTGAACCGACTCTTTGAGCTGAGTTTTTGAAATTCTCTGCTTGTTGGACCACTTGCAAGCCAAAGACTGCCAGTGCCTGGTAAAATTATCGGGCTTGATTTAGGTGTTTATATTTGCAAATAAAAAAGTCAATATTAAATCTGATTGCTTTAAATAAGTTCTGCTGAAATGAGTAAATAAGGAGTGTGTTAAGGCAAACTGAGATTTAGTATGATATTAAACAGACAAATGACAATTTATCCTCATAATCCCATCCATGATATCTGTTGTAACCTTCCCAAAGTGAATGAAAACTCTGAGTTAAATCCAGTTTCATTATTTGTTTTTAATAAATTATAGATTTCAATTCATAAAAAAATGCTGCCATTTTTTTACATAAATGCAAACAAATCTTTTGCACTAACACACCAGGATAACAGCTCCTATCTGGTTTCTCTCTCCTTTTCTTGCTTTTGTAACACAACTGGTTCTTTCTTTGACACTGACCAGCTTTTATTGGTAAAAGGGATTTCTGGCTTATTTACGGAATAATAATAATAATAATGTGACATAATGCATAATATTACATGGATAAAGTAGAAGAAGTAATCCATCTCCTTAATGAGTTCACTCTATGCATCACTGCTTTATCGTACAGCATCATGCCACAAGATGGCAACTGTACTGTCACTGAGCTTTATCACAAGGATAAGAGTTTTTTTCTAAAAACATCTAATGCACAGGTGGTGTAACATGTTTGTCACCATAGCTCTCAGCCTGTCATCATCTGGCCTTCCCCCACACACTGACCCTCCTTCTAAATACACTTGTTATCGATTGTAGTGTTGACAAGTTAGGGACTGTTTGTGGTCATAAGCTGCAAGTGCATCTGGAGGTGTTGAACTTGATGACACTCATATCATCTCAACAGTTAGAGGGTCGTTGATTTCAAGGAGAGACTGTTAGTTTTTAAGCATCTCTGGCTGGCACTTTATTCCTGGAGATGTTTCCAACAGCTTTAACTAAGATTTGCTTGGTCTCCCTTTTTATTCGGTACAAATGTAAAATACTGCCAAATTTCATCAGTTTTGCTTTTTTGTGTGTTTATAAGCAACTTGTTTACTTTAACACAAGTTTTTCTTCCCCCCGTCTGCACTGTGAAACAGTGTTCATGTGACGTTGAGGAAATTAACACTGATGCTATTTTTTAGGCACAATGGTATGCCTTTACAGACTACCATTCAATAGAAAAAGTAATCCTATCTGTTATCATTAGACATGCCAGCAGTCTGATAGACTGGCAGGCAGAGAGAGAGAGATTGACTGTTAAACAGACAGATACAGATGGGCAGACAGACAGATGGACGAATCAACAGAAAGGCACACAGACAAGCTGGCTGGCTCGTTGGTCGCTTGACTGTAAAGAGCGGCTGGAACCTCTGAGTGACCGTCTGATTACATAAGCTGGTTGACTGGTTGGATAAACGGTCATGTAGTCTTAAACCGGCTCACTTATTTTAGCATAAATGTCAAACAGCCGTAGGATCTGTACGATTGGGACGGAGAGAACGAGATGGAAAGAAGAGCAGGAAGGAGGGAGAGACTGAGGAGAGACACACAGAGCCAGACAGGGATATAGAATCATGTCGATTTATCAGTACAGTGACAGCTAGGCGATTACTGCTCATTACCTGACTGACTAACTGACTGACTCACTGGCTGACAATCCTCTGTGTGTGTGTATGTGTGTGTACGCACACTTGAACCAATTCATCTTTCTCCTGATCAATCCTCCATTTGAGATACAAAACATCGCACCATTTTAATCCCAGAGAAAAACAGTAAAAACTGTTTGTGTTTATGCGACACGTTAAGCTAAAGGCTCACTTTTTGCACTGCTTATGATAATTAATATTCTTTAGCATGCATATATCTAGAATATTGTGATACAACATGTTTTTCCAATCAATAAATAATTCAATATTGTTAATGCTTTTAAAGCACAACAATGAGATTAATACCAGCTAATACAGCTTGTTAAAAGCCCTTCACAGACAGTTTAACCACTGCAGTTTCAGTAGCAGCCTCAGTAGCTCTATAAATGCAGCCAGTTCCTCTTTGATCAATACAAGTCCGAGTCAACTTCTCTCTAAATCTCTGACCAGTGTCACAAATTAACCTTGGCCAAAAGCAAAAATGCCCTTGGACATGTCACATACTCATGAAATTAAAAATGAAGGAGCAAAGTGTCCTCCAAGTAATTAGTTATACCCATTTTACTTTATTCACATTTTATTTGTTGAGAGGTGAAATATTCATGTGAGAATGCAGCTGCTATCCCCTCTAGGCCACCAAGGTGATTTATTATAGCCTGAGAGCAGGCAATTCTCTTTCTGGTTGAGAAAAATAGAAGGTGCACCGAAAGTGCAGCACACAGCCAGAAAAAGTAGACATGATCCCACTGCCAACTGAAATGGAAATAGAGACGCCAATTACGATCAGTCCATAAGAAAAATATATGATAAAATACTAAAAACACATGATAAGAGGTAGAGAAGAGATCAGGTAAATATGAAATAAACTGGTGTATATCAGGAACAGGCAAGAGGACACTAACTCGTGCAGGTCATTTGGTTCCACTTTGTGACCAAAGATATAATGCTGCAAATTACAATACAGATCCAGCAAATTTCATTTCTATCGGTGCTGTTTGATTGTGGCTGGATCATCTTGGATCCACTGAGGAATCACACATAAAGGTCAACAAACCTGTGACCTAACAGAAAAAGGACCAGGCATGATTACCTCAACTTCATATCTACTTTACATCTACTACTTTCCAGACATTGTAAAACTTTTAATATGACTTATCCTCTACTGGCAAAACCAGCACACAATGTTTAATGAGCCCATACACAGAAAGCTGAATGTTCAGTCCAAAAAAAAAAAAACATCCAAAAAACCAAATAACCCAAACATCAGATTACTGGCTCACTGGAAACATTCGAACAAAGAAAAAATTAATTTAAGGTGCCAGACTCTATTGTGGCTAAGTAAAGTAAAAAAATCTCATTTACACTCAGAAGAAGCAAAACCATTCTCCTCATTGGCATTTCTTTTTTCTCCTCTTGTCTGGTCCCATCACGAACCTCTTTCTTCCTTAGTTCCTCTATTTCCTCTGTCTCCTCTTTCACTCCATCTGTTTGTCACTTCTCTGTGTGCTCCCCTTTACAGCTCCAGCCTGTCCTTTGTGTCCTTGCTTTGAGGCCAGAGAATTAAAATTATTCATTTTTCTCATTTTCTCTGTTTTCATTGTCCTCTGTCTTGCCACATAGTTAAATGACTCACTTTTTCCTCTCATTTTTTTTTGCCCATCCACCTTTCTTCTCTTTCTCCCAACCCTTTTCTTTCTGCCTTTATTACACTTTCCTATGTTCACTTCTCCTTTTGTATGTATGGCCCTCCTCTTAGTTGACCAAGTTGACCTTTCATGTGATGAAAAATGGATTGTATAAAATGACTGCCAATAATACAGAAACTCCTCATCGTCACTGCTTTGATTAAGTGAGCACTTGTATCCTGCTTTAATGTGTGCTCCGTTTTTCCTTTTTATTTTCTTCTCCATTTCTCTTTCGCTTTGGTGATGTATCTACTCCCATTTTATTTGTATTGCACACTTTTGTCCACAGTGAACCAGGTAAAATTGATTGTGGCTAAACC
>JAPZDY010000001.1:17415036-17427102 GCA_029783645.1 Ctenochaetus hawaiiensis | reverse complement strand
TGGACACCCACAACTAAAATGGTTCTCTAAATGTTTAAATGTTTATTAATTTCTTGCTCTGCTTAAACAGAGGCAAAATGAAATTTAAATATGGAGTTATGCATAGCAAAGATCAGAACAATGTCTGGTCATTCATTTATCGCTACTTGTCAGTGTCAGAAAGGCAGAAAAATCAAGGCAGAACAGACATCCTTTTCCTCAGACATGTTCTGCAGCTATTCCTGGTGTTCATGTTCAGATGTTCCCAGGCAGGTTGAATCTATACTCCCTTCAGTGTCCTCTTGTTCTGCCCTAAGGTCTTCTCCCAGTTGGACATGGGGGAAGCATCCACAGGCATTTTCACCAGACTCCCAAATGACCTCAAATAGCTTTATATATACTATACAGCAGTGGTTCTGCTCAGAGCTTCTTCTAAATATCTGAGCTCATTCTCTGAAAATTCTGCTTGGACATATCATGAAAGTAAATTGGTCCCTTGCAAGTACATCCTAATGCTCTCCACCCAAAGTTTCAGTTTGAGGATCACTGGATACCACAGATCTACTGATGCTCTCTCGATCTGCGAGAGAGCAATGCAGCTTGAATGCTCTGTGTGTCCGTGGAGCAAGACGAACAGATATGTTGAAGTACAATCTGTTGTTTGAGCAAAAGTCCTGGAGGAAAAAAATGAGCAGGGAGCCCTGAGTGCAGGCAGCCTTTTGCAATGTTTATCTTTGTTTATTTGCAAGTATTTCCCACTTTGTAAAGACTCAAATCTGCTTAAAAAATCTTTCCTTTAAGCTACATATGTATGTATGATAGTGAGTATTTGTGGAGCTGTACTAAAAGCTTGACCTAAGTGGAATCTTTGTCTGTTGAATTAATTTGCTTTTGTAAAAAGTGCAGCAAATTTAGTTGTTTATTCTTAATATTTTATTCCTTGTTACAACTTATATAATGGTATAAATGCCTGACATTAGTTTTTCAATTGAATAAGTGTTTATTCATTATAAAAAAAGAGTTTTAACTTGCACTTTTAAGGCAAGTTAATGCAATTTTTTTATATCAGTTTCAGCTCTTTCAGTTTTGTTAATAGTTTTTTTAAGACTCTTCCTTATTTTACTCCCCGAATTATTTTACCATTTACCTCTCAATTAAGTCTCAGAGAGCAGTGTCAGCATAACCCTCCAGTGTAATTAAGAGCCCACCTCACTGCCTCGCTATAAAAATTGACCTTTTCTTTAACATTAGCTTGACACCTCCAGTATAATTTCTTAAAATACAGTATATGTATATTTTTTTTCTTATTCCGTTTGCCTTTTCTCTACTTTCCCCTGCATTGTAACTCAGTAATCTGTTATATATATATCACTCATTTTCACTTCCGTCACCTCTTAATGTCCAATAAGGAAGGCATCAGGAGACCTAAAAAGTAGTTGGAAAAAAGGGGGTTAACACTAGACACAAAAAAGTGAATTTTATTTTTCTTATATATTTGTCTCATATATTTTCTCACATTTCAAGACTTAAGATTTGATGCAGCCTCACTACTAGCTGCCTTATTTGGCAGTCAACTGTCTTGCTGTTTTTCAGAGAAGTAATCTTGAAACTTTTTTTTATGATTTTCAGGTTGTCAGGATTCATGCTGCCCTCCCCTATCGTCAGCAGTGGATCTATACTGGCCTTGTGGTTTACCACAGACTTTGCTGTCAGTGCACAGGGCTTCAAAGCTGTGTATGAAGGTAAGACAATGTGTGAGTGTGGATGTTTAAAAGCTGGCAACGATACATGGACAACTTCTGAATCAATAGTGATGTCAGGTCTTAGTTTTTACCTGCAGAGTGAGTGAAGTGTGTTGGACGATATTGTGAGATGTACCACAGATACCATAACATAAAAACAAAGCATGACATTACTGATTGTAATTATTAGTAACCACTGCATACTATAAAGTATAACAACATGCTGCATTTTGGGAGGATGTTTAATAATAGAAACTATCCAAAAAATCAAGATGGAGTCAGTTGCTTGGAGTTTCTTCAAAGACGTGATTGTATGATGATTGAGATATGTAATTCAGACCCTCTATCTCATCATCAACTGACCTTTTAAATTATCAATTTTTATTTTCATATAAAACAGATGGTGTTTGTTTAGGGCAAGAAATTACAGAAAATTTCATTTTTTTTGGCTCTGTGTGTCATTTTATAGCACAGTGAAAGAAATAAGCAGTGATGTAACATACACAGAAACTTTAAGAGACATTAGCTAATCATGTTCATAGCTCGGTGTGGGGCCCTCCTGGCTCATGGCCCAGAGTGGGGACTCCTGTAATTCATACACTATATATGCAATCATGCGCCATAGCCATGTGTTTATGTGTCCTGTTTTCTTGTCTCTACACTGAAAGGCAGTGCTTGTTGCATTGACCTCTTTGCTGTTTCACTGTGTGTCTTATATGTGTGTGATGACCGTGGTCTACAAGACTTTCCCATGTCTGCCTGCCTGTTGAGATGCCACACAGATGTTTAGCCTGACCTTTTGAAAATGCACACACACACACACACACACACACACACACACACACACTCAGACATACCAATATGCTTGCATAAGAGTTCATCTATGAATCATGATCTCTAAATATCAAAGACAAGCTCAAGAGACCAGATACTCATATACACACTTACTCCACTGTGTTTGTATTTGTGTGTGTTTCCCCTTTGTCTTCCACTGTCTGCGTAAGTGTATTTATGTGTGTAATCCTGGGTGTGTGTCACTTGTGTCTTAGTGTATGTTGAAAGCAAACCTGACAGCCATTAAACAATTCTCCAGCAAATCCTTTACTTTCTGCTTCGCATCTACGGGGACTTTTAAGTGTGTTTTTTTACCCAAGGGTGTTACAATGTGTGAATGTTTGTGTGCATTTAACTGACAGACTTCTTGCTCATGTCTTTTTTGTTGTTGTTGCTTTGTTTCGCATTGTTGTACTATTTGTGTGTGTGTGTGTGTGTAAATATAGGAATGTATGTGACAATATCTGTGTATTTCTTTGGCTTAATGCTTGCATGTGTCCAGAAAATATAACCGTCATGCATTATTATTATTAAATGATAAGTATTGTATTGTGTTCATATGATCAGTCATCAGTTCTGTACAAGTTCCAGCTTAGTGACTAAGTGATCTTAGTGGTCTTTTACTTTTACCTTTACGTGAGTTGGATTCATAAATAGTAATTTTAACTTATACTTGTGTCATTTTAAAGTAGTTGTTCTGGTGTAAAGATTTTCAGTATTTTACACACAGCTGGATTTTAGGGAGTGCTACTTATACTGAATTTTAACCTAATTTTCAAGATAACTCTAAAATGTTGCTACTGACTCGAATCATGCCCTCTAAAACCAACCTTGTTCAGACTTTTTTACTTGTAAAATAAAAAAATGCCTTATGGTGTTGTTCAATCAAATTGCTGATGGGAAAAAAGGTGATTTAAAGCAATGTGAGAAGCCTCTCCATGAATCCAGAGCAGATCCACCATTAACTCTGATTTTCAGTGCTTGTTTGAAGGAGTAGAGTTTGACATGCAAAAGTTTTTTTCATCCAACCAAGAAAATTAGTCCCCCTGAAGAAGTTAATGTTTGATATGAATATAATTAATGTTATTATACTAGAGTTCTGTTCACTAAAGGGAATAATTTTGGATCAGTAGATGGGGTTGGTCTCCCCCTTACAGTGGTTTGATACCTGGCTTCTCCACACTGTGTGTCTAAATGTATTTGGGTAAAATACTGAGCCCCAAATGCCCTCTGATGGCTTTGTAACCTGAATGTGTCATTTTATGTTGAATATGTTGGCACTTTGCATTGACAGCTCGGCCATCGGTGTATGAATGTTCTCGAGACTGAATTAATGTCAACATGCAGTGTGCAGCACTTCCTTCGCAAATGCAGTCCATTGCCATTTACCAAAGTGTGAATAAGTGTTTCAACTGTTTTTCCTTCAACCTCTATACCTATAATGCTATGTTAAGCTGGAGACCCTGCATGTCTTTCATAAGTTGTTAATATAAGTACTGTTAAGAGCTGATCATAGAAACACATGTTGTTAGACAACAAGGTCAGGAACTTGAATTTAAAATCATTTTCAATATGGGATCTATCTGCGTCTTTATCCCATCCTGACTCACAGCCCACCAAGACTTGACAAGATAAAGATAAACACATCAATTTAAATGACTACAAGGATTCAGCAAGTGGACATGTGGGTTCAGTCGTTATTGTTAGAGTCTACTAATCACTAAACTGTTTTTCTTGGTTTTATTCTTCTGAAAACTATTAAATACACATTTATGAGCTGTTAGTATTTTAATTTTTTTGTTGATGATTTTTCCTCATATTCCAAATTATTAAAAGAAAAAAGAACCAGTTTTCTGTATTCACTAAACTGAACTCTATTTGAGGTGATTTAGACACAATATAATTGTACAATGAGGAACATATGAATTTCACATCACTAGACAATTTAACATCTCCTTTTCATCTCCTGCTACCTTCTCTTTTCGTACAGCTTCTTCATCCTTCTTCATCTCCCCCCTTCATTCTTTCTGTGCTCCTGTTAATTTATACTAATTCACTCTAACAAAGAAGCTATCCAGCCCTATCTTTTTATTGACCTTTACAACCTGTCTCCACCGTTTGTCTGTCAGCTCTCCTCTGTGAACATAGCCCATTCTGTTAACAAATCTTTTCACTGTTCTATCCTTTTATTAAAGAAAACCAAAGTGAACTAAAAACATAGCCAACTGATAGGACCCCAGTTGCCTGAGAGAGTGATGAATGAAGAAAGAGAAAGAGAGGGCAGGTTCAAATAAAGCTATAAATGGTGGAAAGCAAGGCCTTGCTAAAAAAAAAAAGGCAAGTTTGCAAACCAGCTCTGCGAGACAAGATAATCATCAATTAATTTCCCCTGCAGCAGAAAGAGAGGAAGAGAGCGAGAGAGAGCGACAGAGATGGCTGGAAGATGAGGGAGGGGTGAATAAACTGGAGGAGATTTTGCATTTGTCTGTATTTCTGGTTTGTTGTCTCGAACCAACACATTGTTATTCAAGAGGGCAGACATCCTCCATATCACCATCATCATCATCATCATCATCATCATCATCATCCTTATCAAACTAAAACAAGAAAACCTTGGAGTGTTCAGCTCATATTTTATTAAATGGGATGTTTTTTTCCAGGGATACAAACTCAACTTTGACGTTAAGCCCAGTGTCTCATTACTTAATTTTGACTTGAGCTGTTTGACATAAAAAATACAAAATACCTTCCCCCTAGCCCAAAGATTAAAAAGTATATTATTTCAAGTGTGTCAAAAAAACAATATGTTTCTCTTTAATTACTAAATCAACCAACACTGATGCTACTACTTTCCAGAAGGTTGGCACTCTATTCTTTAGATTAACTTTTTTTTTAAAAATTATTCAACAGCTAAGCATCAAGTTCCAGTAGAAATAAAGAATAAACTTTACTGTACTGAGCTCCAGGTAGGAATAATTATGCCAAAGTTCTTTTTGTTTGCACCCAAAACCAGTGGTTAATTAAAAAAAATTGTAAAATTCTGCAAAACATGTTTAAAAAATTTGTTGCACAAATAGTCTGTCCAGACTCTGTTGTCATTACAAACAATGAGGTTAACATTACGACTTTTTCAGGTTCATAAGTCAAAGTTTGGGACTTGAGTGCAAAGACTTAAGATCTACTAACATCTTACAGACCAATAACTTGATCCTACCTCTGTTGTTCTATATTCACATACATCAGGTATTTTCAAACAGAGTGTAAAGTTGTTATGATCATCTGGTTCATGATTAATTTGAAGCTATCAAGTTGTTTGTGTGTAATTTTTGCCATCAGGAATGTGTGTGTGTGTGTGTGTGTGTGTGTGTGTGTGTGTGTGTGTATGTGAAAAACTCACCAGCTTAGCCAGGGCATGGTTTTCCTTCCATGTGACGAGCTGTCTCTGCCAGCGTGCTCGATTAGCTTCCCTTGAGAGTTGTGGTCGTCTGTTCAGCCTGTCAGCTCGCTCTTCATCTTTAATGTCAGTTTTAAAAGGATCAGTATTTATTAGAAGTTGTGGTTGGTGACTCAAAACTGTTATATCAGTCATTTTTCTGTCTATAAAGGTGTCTTACAGTTTATCCTGTGCTTTCATGTGTCGTCTGAACCTCCAACCAAAGTCCTTCTTCCTTCTTCTCCCTTTAGGAGAAGCTTCAGTAACATAAATAAGTCAGAGCCACAATCCAGCCATTCCCCCTTGTGTAATGTCTGTAGGACCCTGCTTCACTTATCCTGACATTTACATCCATTCCTACAAAAGATTCATGTAATAACATGGAGCATTTTGTCACATGTAGTTCTTTTATCTCTGTCTTTTTTCAGACTAAAAAAAAGAAAAAGTTGTACAGTACTTAAGAATATTTATTTTTTTAAGGAACCAGTGAGTGTGCATTATCTCCTACAGCTGCTTCAGGAATCAGACCTGTGAATTAAGTCTTTGGTTGTGTTTACCAGTACCCTGTCTCGTGCTGCTTGGTTTTGTTTTGTTTTTAAAATTTCAAAATGATGCCTCAGTGCACGTTCCTGCTGGAGCCGAGAGCTAAGCATGTGTTAGGCAGTCATGGTGGCAAATGCTAAAAGTTATAAATATTTAAACTTTTAGTCAAAGAGTGCCTTGTCTCAAATGAGCTTGCCATTGTCGCCTAGCAACAAGAAGCACTATGAGCACTTCCCCTGAGCATCCGTTAAGTGCTGTTACCTATATGAAGAAACCCGACACAGGACCTCACATTTTTATTCACAAAAGTGACCAAACTGTCCTAAAACAAAAGAAGATTGATGGTAATAGACATGGTGATTTCTTTTCTGACTGGATAAAAGTAACTGTATCGAGTTCTTTCCCCAAGAAATGTGTCAAAATTCTTTTGAATTTATTACATTCATGTCAGTGAATAAATATGGCATGAACCTTGTGTCCTTGCAGCTGTGATGCTCATTACTTTCTTTATATAATATATGTACTGAAAGTTTACTGGGCTCAACCTTAATATTAAGTCTCTTTAACTGTAAAATTGTGATGGATGTTTAATACATTATAAGTACAATATCATGATGAAAATGAAATGTGTACAAAATAAAGAACTGGTACGTCACATTTTATTAACAAATGTATTAAGCCATTAATGAGTAAATGCTATTTACACATTATACAAATGACCATAAAGCTAATTACTTCTAGGAGAAAAGATGTTTAAATAATTCTAATTTAACATCTTCTCCAAGAATAAACTAGAACTGCTCTAATTAACAAGGCCCATTAATTAATTATAAATTGTTGATGATTATGTCCAATATGCACGGCATTTGGGCAGTGTGTGTTCGTGTATGTGTGTGTGCTCATGTTAGAAAGAGGAAGAGAAAGGATTATTGACACCCAGCGTCGCTTCAACGTAACTTTAAGACAAAGAGGAAACATCTTCAAAGTCTCAACCCTCACTCACATCCCCTCTCTTCAAACATGAGCACACACTCATGCACACACAAACACAGGCAGGTCAGCCCCTCTTTCTTCCCTCCTCTCGTCTGTATTCTCAACATCTTATCTTCTCCCTCTGCATTCCTTTTCCAGAGTGGTCCTTACATAATCTCTAAAAGCCATGTAAGCATGTGCCTGCATATGTCTGTGTTCAATGTGTGAGTATGTGTGTGCATGTGCACATTTGCATTTAATTAGCAGGGTTTTTAAGTTGTGCTTTTAACAGAAGTCCCCTGACAAAAGGGGAAACTCTGCAGCCAACTTAGACACTGAAAAAAAATAGCACAAACTCAGACTCTTTCTATGAAAGTGTCTATCTAAGTGTGTGTATTTGCGTGTTTGTGTGTGTGTGTGTGCATACATGTTCCAGTGCATGAGGTTTAAGTCATGGCTATACCGTTTTTTTTCGCATTTCTTGTTGATATGGCAAAACTCACCTTTTCCTCATGTATGGATTATTATGGGGTATCACTTTTACACTGCATTACAACATGTAATGTGTGAGTATCTGTTCCTAAATGTGTGTATCTGTAAAATTGCAGGAAGTTCATCCCCTTTGGTGTTGGCATTTCCACCCTCTCTCTCCTTCTCTCTCTCTCTCTCTCTTCCTCCCTCTCCCTCGCTCCCTCTCCCTCCCTCTCTCCCTCTCTCTGCTGTGTAGACTGGTGTAGAATCCATTAGGAACACTTCTAGGAGCTTCCAAATCTTGCTGACTTGATGCAAGGCTTTGCACAGACTGTGGCAAGAGCCCTGTAGCCACCAACCATTGGACGAGATGCAAAAAGATCGCAGCCTCCTGCTCAGGGATTTGGGGTCCTTAGACATGATGTTACACATAAGAAAGATTTATTCATCTGGAGTTTTTTCCTATGCCTCTAGCCAGATAGTTTTCTTAGTAGTGCCTTTATTTCACAGAGTTTTGCCTCACTGAATCTCAGAGGCATGTAAATAGCCACTGCAGAAACACTGCACTACTGTAGATGAGAGTTGTGACATAATATGAATGTAAACCATGAGGTTTTAGAAGACTGATAGGAGTGAATTTAAAAGAGGGATTTTCAGATAAAAGTTTTTAGATTTTTTCTATACAGTCATGATGAGCTGGATTGTTCATTATAGATAAAATGTCAGTTTATCCAGTCAAAACAGTAAGTCGGCACAGACTCCCATCTTTGTTTATCCGTCACTGTCCTCTGAAGCAGCTAAGGGAGGAGAAAAACCGAACAGAAACAGGTCAAACTGTCTTCACCAGGCTGAGTGAAGCAGAAATCAGGGACAGATGTGAGGTTGCGGTGGGTGTGACAGGATTTAATTGAGGCTTCAGGATGAGCGTGTGTGACATAGGCTATGCCTTTTTGGAATGAACCATTTATAGTCCTAATAATAAAGATGATTTGTGAAAATTAAAATCCAAAGTTCTAGTTTACTTTCTGTATGGATTCTGCTGTAATATTTTAATTGGGTCTCATATTACAACCTAATTACATTTCTAACTGCATGCTTCATCCCACATTGCACACTGCATTTCTGATTCAATTTCTCACCACATGCTGTACTTTGTTTTTCTGCTCTGTTTTAATTTCCCTGTTTGAATGACAGTCGACCAGCCTGCTCAAAGTTAAATCCAGGGGGCAGCCCAGCTAAATATACAAAGAGTGATCAACACAAAGCTTCAGGGGGCTCGGTTATCAAGGTTCAGAGATCATGAATGACTGTGCTCAAGCTGTTTAGAGAGAAATGTATTTTTAATATTGAAAACACGCTTTTACCATCTGCTCACAAGCTGGCTAAAAGCAGCGTCTGACATTTTTTCCATTCATTGTTTCCTTAACTCGTTATCCCACACCGCGCTTGTAATTACGCTTTTGAATCTGTGTAGATGTTTTAATCAACAGCAATGAGCAGCGACACTTCGGTCAGAATGCGTGTTTCCCTGAACACACTGTGGCTGCACATGTAGAAAAAATAAACATCTTCATACTATGTTAAGCAATCATAGATTCACAATGATTGCTTCTTTCATTAGGTCAGAAAATTATTGAGCTTGTACATTTGGCAACAGCAAGACAGACTCCATTTATCTGAGTGAAACTTTGAGTGTAAACACATCTTAGTCATTCCAAAGGAAAATAAATTCATTTGGATTTCCTTTTGATAAGCTTGTTGAGGAAATGGGTTGCGTGTATACTGATGAAATGGGCTATATATACATGTAAAATATTAGCTGTTTGAAGTGGAAACGGTTGAGATGACTGAAATTAATGCGCTTGGTGTAAACACAATATTATATTTATGAAAATTGCTTTGATGTATATAATAGGACTTCTTAAAGCAGGGCACATATGCAAACACACATGTAGATAAAATAATATATGCTAGCACACTTAAAAAGACTCTAATTTTAGGTGTTTAGGTTTGTAAAAATATAACCGTATAATATCTCTTCATATCCTTAGTGAGAATGATGCCCCAACCCACTGAGACAAATGACACATAAAATATAAAAAATGTCATTTTCTACCTTTGAGAAAAGTCTGCTGCTGTTGTTTTTTTTTTTAGCAGGATATCAACGATTATGATTATGAATGACATTTACTCTATTTCTCTGTTACCACTGCACAGCCTTTTTAGCCCACTATCGACCTGTTATGCCCAGCTGCTATCAGTGTCTGTATGCCCTTCATTGAGAATAATAGGTTGGCGAGTTTAGTCAAAGCCAATGGAATCAGCGGGGAAGCTTCTTAGAGCAAACACAGCAAATCATTAAAAGAAGGAAGGACTACTGGTGGATTTGTTAACTCCGATAGTCAGATGCTGCTACATATTTGTGCACCAGTGCGTGTGTGTGTGTGTGTGTGTGTGCGTGCTAGAGGGATAAAGAGAACGAAAGAGAGACAGCTAGAGTGAGAGACAGTGAGAGAGAAGAGGGAGAAGCAGTCTGTTACGCCATTAACCCATATTGACTGGAACGCCATAGGAAGCTCTTCACTGTGGGAGTGTGTCATATAACGCTGTTGTTACTGACGCCAGCAGTAGTCAGCAACATCGATCTAAGCAGCAATGTCAACTCTCCTGCTGTGCATATGTGTGTGGGTGTGTGTCTGTGTGTGTGTGTGTGCGCGCCTATGGTAGAGTGGCAGAGGCGTGTTCAAGGGTGATAACACCTCATCAAAGTGTGTTGTGGAGCCAAGACACACACTTTCTCTCCATTTCTAACTCAAACATACAGTAGTTGTTGGAGTGTGGTCAGTGTGTAATCAACCACCCACTATATAATAAAGTCAATATGACATCTAAGTGGTTTGAACTTAGCACCCTTATGTTCTGCCCTCAGTCTCTTCAGACTCTCAGCACAGCCACTAAGAGCAGAAGGTGGGATGAGTGTTTGCGCCTTCACCTGGGAAATGTTCAGCACATTCACAGTGTCGTTTTGCTGGTTGCTGGACGTGTCTTTTTTCGAGCAGCTAAAGATATCGCACCATATTTGGAGTTAAGTTAGGCTCGCATATTGAATCGTTTCTGCCAAAACTTTGTACATCAGCATTCACACCTCAGTCTTATCTGAGGACACAGGCAGCGTTTCAGACTTGGAACCAATGTTGTTTTGCTCTGCACAAAAAAAAAAACCCTCCAAGAAAAGACTGTCTTAAGTTCAGCACTGCTGTCTAAAAACTGACGTAGCCATAAGTTTTCCTTTCTAAAATGTACGAGGAGAATGTTCACAATGCAGCATACACTTGCATGCAAAAACTCCTTGTGTTTTTGCATGTGATATGTATTCAGCAGGCCATGACTTAATGTGTGACTCTTAATAGTTCAGTACGAAATGATGCATTTGCAATATCACAGCTGGTATGGTCATCAAGGAATATAAACTTGGCCACCTGCAGCCCTTTGACACACATCTGTTATGTGTTCAATTAAAAAAATAACCATCCATTGATGTTTCTTTCATACTTTGTCCAGCCAAGAAAATGTCTGCATAAATAAATTGTTTTTTACGTCTCTAATGAATGTCTAATTGCAATTAATCCTCTATTAAAAATTGAGAAGAAGGCCCAGATAATTCAGCTCTAAATAATTACTTCATGGGTACACTTAAAATGTATTAAAATAGCTACAAGGAAATTTCATAAAACAGCCTCAATTTGATACTGATGCCTTTATATAACCTATATAAATATACCAGATACTCAGTGAGAAAACTGGATATTTCATACAAATGTCACTGTATTATACAGACATTAATGGAGGCATAAGTTTTTGCACTGTCTTGACTGTGAGACCTGACAGACAACACCTTTGTTCCCAACTCACATATGAGATGTCACAGGCACGAAGGTGCAACAAAACAACAAAAATAAATGTGTGCACGTTAAAAAAAAAAGAAAGAAATGAAATTGTGGTATCTTCTGTTATGATGCTGTGAAGATGCTGATGAAGAAATCTCCGCTGACACTGACTTGATTGTATATGAAGAAGTTTATTACAAAGAAG
>JAPZDY010000001.1:17385110-17399434 GCA_029783645.1 Ctenochaetus hawaiiensis | reverse complement strand
CATGCTCAAAGTGTTATGCTTAGTGTTTTTCATCAATTGATCATTACAGCACTAATTTAAAGACTTTAAAACTCACTTCTTGGTTAATGAGTTAACCATTTGTAAACCTGCACAAACCGTATGTTTTAAACACATGTAACTGTTTTTACTCCAAAGCTGATGGTTTGTTCTTTGGTACAGAACAATGACTATAAATTAAGATAGACTTGCTGCTATCTGCGATGGTGACAGAACTTGGAGTTGTGCCAAGATGGTAACCCAAAACATAAAAGACTTCAGGAGAGAGATCATTTTAACCTAAACCATGATCCATCCCCAACTTAAAAGTGTTTTCATCCCTCACCATTAAGATCTCTTACATCAAGGTTGCCACTTTATGAAACATAATTAGCTTGTGCAAAGTTCACAATGGAAAACAACAACTACAAACCTTCAGAAAGTTCCTATGATATTGTCTGGCACTGACAATTATTTGTAGCCAGAGTCTAGACAGCAGTGATCGGCAGATGAGGCTGCAGTTTCAAGGTCGTGCCAATGTAGCAGCCGGACTCAAGAACAGGTCAGAGTTGGCTGTCAATTGTGACAGTGAAGCCATGTTTTTTTAAAATCTAATAACTAATTAAACACAGCTTTAAAGAAAATCTTATACTTTAACACACAAAAACATGGTAAGAAATACCTTAAGCAATACAGAGCATCACACAATATATATCTCAGAATTATCTAATATGAACATGGCTGAATACTCAGTTGTAAGTCTGAGCCTCATTTAAGATGTACTTGTATTAACCCAAACTGTGATCAAAATACAGTGTAAAACCAGGATTTCCTGTAATGTTCAAAAATAAAAAGCTAGAATTGAGCAATATTGACAAAATTATATACCACAATATTTTTAACAAAATATCCTTTTATGATCATATTGTAGAGAAAAGTATTGATGCTACCACAAAATATTAACAAAATGACATCTTTGGTAATTTATAAGAAGTAAGTGGATAAAATGAAAAACTGGGAGAGGGAAAATGTTAGAACAGCTAGAACAGTCTAGAAAAAAAATCATAATTTCACTGTAATACAAGCTTTGAAACCGGGAAAGGAAAACATTAATGCCACATGAAAATAAGGATTTAACAACTATACATTAACTAACTCTAGTTTCTACGTCAGCTGAAGTTCAGGAAGCCAAGGAGAAAGGAACACTGTGGTAGCACGTTTTTTTCACTTTGACAACAACTACAAAAACAAACATCACTACCGCTTACATGCATTCATGCAAGAGATTTAATGTAAGTATGTTAGATGATCAGAATAATTGCAGAGCCAGTTCTGTATGTCTTCTTCTAAAATCACTGATCTAAACCAAGAGCTTGACACTGTCTTAATTCAGAATAACCAGCTGTTTATCGAATGCTCTCTCTCTCTCTCTCTCTCTCTCACACACACACACACACACACACACACACACACACACACACGCAGTCTTTCTCTCTCCCCTGTCTCTCACTCTGTCTTTCTCTCTCTCTGCCATCCACTCATGTCTGATGTGTCAGTCTGTCAGGTTCTTAGCAAATCAATGTGTGTGCGTCTTTCAGAATGTGCATGTGTGTTTGATGTGAATTTGTGAATGTGTATGTGTGTGGGTGTGTTTGTGTGTGTGTGTGTGTGTGTGTGTGTGCTCTATCTAGTGGAGCCAGCCTTGCAGTAATCTGACGTGCTTGGTTGACATTCTTTACTTGAAACTTTGCATGACTCCATGACAATCTCTGCTTAAGCTGAAAGACAGGGCAAACCCTTGTGTGTCTGTGTGTGCGTGAGACAGACAGACAGACAGACAGACAGAGGAGAGTGAGAGACAGAAGACAAGAAAGTGGAAGAGAAAGCAACAAGAATATTAAGTATGTGTTCAAGAAAAAGAGGGAAAGACAGTAAGCCTTTGAATTTAGCATTGAGGTTTGTGTATGAGGGTTTAAACTAGGCCATTGTAGGATCAAATCTTCGTGCATGTGCTTGTGTGTCTGTGTGGGTGTGTGTGTGTGCAGTTCAGGTGTACTTTTCTAAGAAAAAAAAAAGAAATCCATCTCTTTATGTAATATTGTCCAATGGAGAGAAAAAAACCACTAAAATGAAATACAAACTCCTCAGGCGTTTTTCTTTTAAAAGTCTACATGTTCTGTTCACTTTTACTTCAACAAAACTCAAATTTGATGTTCTCCATGGGTGCTAGAGTGAAATCCCACATGAATACAATAATAATGTGAAAAAATTTGAATTTTTTTTGAATAGCACAGTTTTATTACAGAACAGGCTCAGATGAGACCCCCTACTTAACAACTAGGAAATACACTTAAAAAAGCTCTAAGGGAGCATTTGTAAAAGTAAAAAAAGGTTCCTTGCTGAAAGTAAAGTTGAAGCAAATATTTTATGTTGCTATTAGCACTTAACAACAAATAAACAGCAATAAAATGCAAATATAATATATAAATGGGGATGTAAAAAAAAGATATTGTCTAAAATTAACAGCTATAAGAAACCAAAATGGAGCAAGATAAAAATTATTACAAACAAATCAGTCAGTTTTAACTTTTGTTGTTTTTAACCTTAAAATAATGTATACACTTTATATACTTTTAAAATTATAAGAGGGTGCTACATGATCTTTTTGTCTCATTGTCTACATCATTATTTCAGACTGACTTCTCAGTTTAAGAGACATCTGGAGTAATGTTACATTTCAGGGAATATTTAAATAATCTGAAGTTTGATAGATTTCATTTAAGATTTTATCCTTTAGTTGATGATTTGGAGTAAAATTCTTCTGGAATTAAAATATTTATACTGGCTGAAGCCACAGTGTTGCTCTGCTTAAGATAAATGTATCGTGTTATTTAAATGGCCATTTGTTGAGAGTACCACCACAAAATTAAAAGGTGTGAGAAACCAGATTTTCCCAACCACTTGTTTATGAACTCTCTTTACTTTATTTAACATTAACGCCAACCTTAAACAAGGTAATCCTAAAGATGTTACATGACCACTTAGATTGTTGGTGGTTTTAACACAAAAAGGCTCTGCAATCAAAGCAACCTTTCTTTTCTGTCGAAATGTTGTGCAAAGAACATGACAGGTGGTTTCATATAAAGACTGACTGCCCTGTTTCTCACAAAAAAACTTGAAAATCTCAGAGGAACATGATGCAACAATATAAAAGCAGTCAAAATGAATCAATAGCAGGCTGCTTAGACTGTGGGATTGTGTGCTTGGCAGCAAAGCGTATCTTTACACCTGTAACGAGTGATGAGTTTTTAGGATCAGCACGTCGGCAGGGTAATTATGGAGCCTAATCGCAGTCCTGCTGTGAGAGAGACAGCATGCCTCCATTTAATTGCCCTCTGGTGCTCCTGACCTCAAGCAGGACGTCCCAATTGTTATCAAACATGCTTGATAATTGTCTTTGATGGTCTTCTGGTATCAGCAGTTATATGAGCTCAACTGTCACTCCAGTCAGCTTCAGGACACAGCAATTACATCCGGTACAGCCAAAAAAACACCAGATGAACAAAAGATGAGCTCATCTACTGCAGCAAAAGTCAACTCCCTTTCATACCTTGTTTTAAAATGTATTTTCTTCCCAAGTTTGCAATCTGATAGTAACTGATTACATGACAGACTGTAGTAAAAGCACCTATCAAGGTTTGATTGTCATCTGATTGGCCAAACCACCTTCAGAGGTGGTCAGCGAAGCATTGTGACCGCATTAAAGGCAAGTGTAAGTGCGACTGCATTTTTCAATCCGCAGCAATGTTCACAGCCTTCCACAAATAAAATCAAAAGTTCGGTGACGCACACGAAGGTTTCACACCCAATCTCCATCAGTGAAAGTCTCCGTCACCATCCCCTCCCACCAGTCTTGACTTTGTTCCTGCATCCAGATCGTCCTCTGCACAGTGGTGGCTCTGATCAAAGCTGAAATAAAAGCAGCTTCATAAAACAGCATTCTCCTTTGCTTTCATCTCCAGCATTCTGGTTATCGAAGCCTAAAAAGCAAGTTATCTTGTTTCTGTAGACTGAGGTAAGCGAGAAGATGGTGTTGGAGGGAAGAAAAGCAAGAACAACAGAAGTAGAGGCTGGACAGAAGGAACTGGATAGAAACTCAAAGTGAACACTGAAGACATTTCTTATTATTATGTCTCTATGTATTCAGTTTTAATCATATCTAGATGCAATGTAGATGGAAGATGCATCTTTATGCAGGGTATAAAGGGGTTCTCTGTCATCTTGTCAACCAGTTTGTTACATTATACACTGGTATGCTTAGTTCTGTATTTTTGTTTTTGTTTGCCACCATTATTACCTTTCAGACCTTGCACATTAATGTGGAAAAAGAGTTATTCGTATTTCTAGTTCTGGAGGCAGCTTCTGTCAGACAGAAAGGTGCTTTTGCTCTTATTAAACACAGAGCAAAGGGATTTCATCAAATCCACCATCATACAGAAAACCACACAAACACTGTCACGCTTCAGGTCTTTCCTCTGTTTCAACTAAGCTTGATCTAATCGAGCCGTGCACGGTACATGCATGTACACTCACAGAGAAATACGCAGACGTGTGGAGCTGGAATGGTTAGCAGCTTTATACATTTTTCATGAAAACAGAAGGTGTTCTTTTACCCTGTTGTGTCGCATGTGTGACAGTGTGACTGTGTGTGTGTGTGCTTGTGTGACTGCATGGGTGTGCTTGTGTGTGTGTGTGTGTGTGTGTGTTCCTGTGTGTGTGTGTGTGCATGTGTGTTTTGCTCTGGGCTTTATCAGATCACAAATTGAAAAACATCTGCGGATGTTTTTTGCTGGTGGCTTCCAGCAGAGTGTGTATGTGTCATACATGAGTCCGCCAGTCACACTAGCTGGGAAAATTAAAATTAAGCATCTTTATTGTGTTGTACTCTTCTCAGGAGCGGACTGGACAAGATAAGATAAGATGAAACTTTAATAAAGTGTGTGGAGAAATTAGGTCATCACCACCACAAAAGCAGAGACCAATGTGAGTTCGCCCACACTAACACTCTACAAAATTAAACCTCACGAAAATAAAATAGACTGTAGACTGCACTTGCTGGAAAGTAATGAAAAATATGTATGACAAGGTGTAGATAAAGCTGGTACTGCATTTTTTGAAGTAACTGCACTCGCTAAATTAATTTGGCTGACAACTAGTGGTGAAAAAATGATCTTTCCCACTGTGATATTGTGATGTAGTTTTGCACTGCAATATGACACTTTATCACAATTGAATGTGGTCCATTGTCCACTTGAAAGGCACTTTTGGCAAGTAAACCAAACTTCATTTGTAAAATCGGTGACATGCCTCTTTAGATAAACATGTTAAATGCAGTTCTAAATGCTTATATTGTTTACTAAAAGAAAAAAAATTATATCCATATGTGCCTTGCACAATGGAACAGCAAGTAAACATTAGTATGTTACAGGAGCAAACATTTTGACATTGCACTTAAAGTTTGGTGTGTAGGATTTAGTCACATCTAGTGGTGAGGTTGCAGATTGCACCTAACTAAATTTCCCTCCACTCACCTTCTCTTTCAAGCATGTGCAAAAACCACATTGGCAAAGAAAAATGCAAAGGCCCTCTTGTGTGTCACTGTTTGGTTTGTCTTTTTTGGGTTTCAACAGCAACATGGGATAACGAAAACACAAAGACTCTTACAATCAAATGATTATACACTAAACAAAATGATATTATAGTATTTCCATTGTTACCATAGATTACCAAAAATCCACATACTGGTCACTTAACTCTTGTGCCATCTCTTTTTTTTACTAACTACATGTTTGTGATTAAAAAGAAAAATCTTGCATTTCCTTTTTTGTAATGAAATGTGATTTAAAATAAAAAACATTATAATCAAAACATTGGGGGGATAAGTCTTGTTTGTCTTAAACAAATTTAGATGAAACAAGGTTTTTATCATCATTGATGTTTTCCTGCTTTGAACTGAACATTGGGCCAGCTGCTGATGGGTTGGTCTTGGAGCTGGCGGATGGTAAATCTCATCCATTTCTTCAAAATCACTGACTGAATTAGCAGAAACGTGATCAAAACTTTCTTGTCTTCATCTTCCAAAACTTCATCAGTCCTCCCTCCCTCTTATTCATTTCATCTTTAAATTATTTCCCTCTGAGCAGAAAATATTATTTGTCCCGTTGATTAATTGTGATTAAAAGCCCCACATGCAAAATACATTTATTTGTTGTATCCAATCCTAGTTTTATAGCTGTGACAGAGTGTTAGAAAATGTGTTCATAGGGGTGTTAGGGCTTGTAGTTTCACACACTACAGAGAGTAAAGTGTGCAGGTTCCTGGTGCTTGTTCTAACCATGGTACAACCTTGACTCTGTAAGCATGTAGTTTCACTACAGAAAGCCTGCAATGGACAAGTGTTTATCATTTCAACACACCAATGAACATTACATTCAGTTGACTGAACATCGCCTGTGTAATATGAATGTTCACTTAATAAAATTTAGTCTTTGAAATGTTCTTCCAAAGTGGTAGGGCCACTAAGTCTCGGGTTGAACTAAATATTACATGAATTATCTTATTAGTAATCACAGACCCACAGACCCAACCACCACACAAGGTTTAACACTCTTACTAAGAGGCAGCACTAATGGCCTCCACGTTATTCAGTGGCTGAAAATGTGCTCACAAGCGTCCAAGCGGTATTTTCCTCTCTGTTTTTCAAATGTCTGAGATTTTGATGGACACAACAAGCTCTTTTCTATTCACATATAATTCCTGATCCTATGCTTTACTCCCGAGTCTCTCTCTATTCTGAAGCTGTTCAAATAAAGCATTTAATGAGAAAAATAATCTGGAAAACAAAGAGGCACATCATGCTTTCTTGCTGTTTTGCTCCTTTTCTTTCAAACAAAACATGAAACACTGCGGCAGAGAAAAGCACTTTAATCATTTGAAGGACATTAAAACATCAATAGCATTGTTGTTTTAAGTGGACACCAGTTGTGCTCCAAACAGGTTTGCAATAATGGTGCACTGGATATTAGTGCATGTGCGTCCATTTTGCTGTTTGTGTGTCACAGCTTGCAACAGAAGAGTCGTGCCCTACATGGGACTACGGTGCGTGTGTGTCAGTTCAATCTAATTGGCTGGATATTTGTGTATATGCTTTAACTAGTTTAAGAGTAGAGCTTTATGCCAGTTCACGCAGGGTTAAATAGACTTGCTGAGGCCCTGAGGCTCAGCTCATTGGGAATTGAACTGGCAACCTTCAGGGTCACACAGACTGAGTCTCTTCCTGGCCGTTCTAAACGATCTAGATAACGAGCCCGTCGAGAGTCGATGAGTGTGTAGATTAGCATAAATTTGCATAAATTAGGAAGGCAATTAATATTCTGTTCAATCTGCTCAGAAGTCATTTGACTATCTGGAGGGAAAGACAGAGAGAAAGAAAAACAGGAAGGTACAGGAGAGAGGCACAAGAAAGAAATCAGGCCATACCTAAAAATGTGCTGACAGAAAATGCATCCTGATTTAATGCTTTGATTGGTCATTTTTGTCATCAAAGACAAGTGAATAAGTACTTAATTAAGCTTAAGAAGCAACTATCGATCCAGTGAAGTTTTTTTAATCTGATACCTTAGAGATGATGATGATGGTGATGATAGTTTTAAAGGGGTATTGCTCAAATATATAGCCAGGCTGCAATTTTGAACGTATCATCCCTTATACATAATGAGCTAATATCCCTTTTGGAATTTATTTACCTCTAAAACCCAAACATTATCTCTTCTCTTTCTCTCTGAACTACTTGGACAATTAAGCGTGAAAAGTTCCCTTCTTAGAGTATTTGACAAAACAATCACAACTCAAGGTTCCTCACTAGCTTTTCCCACAGCCTTAAACTGTTTTATGCAGTCTTTATCAGCAGATGGATGAGAGCATGGGAAAAGACAAGGAGTCCTTTGTATGTCCTTAAAGTGCAATGGTTGACATCAGGGCTACGAGCCAGGAAAATGGACCTTGGGTTTGTTTTGTCAAACTATTTGAATGGTGTGTCCTTCCATTGCTATCATTTATTGGTGCTTTGGGCCACACATATTTTTTTATCTGCATAATTTTAATTAACCTCATTGCTGCAGTGTCCCTTGGCGGATATCAGTCACTGGATTTATTTCACACAATCTCTGTAAATCTTAAACAAGGTTATACAAAATGGCTTCCGCATTGATGATATGTATTGATAATGGTCTTACGTTACTGAAATAAGCCTTTGTATTAATATATCTTTGTAATCCTTCTCTGTGAGGCGATTGATCGCGTGCAACACACCTTTTCATTTCTCCCAAAGGGATAAGCACTTATTAATCAATACAAAATGTTACTGAACACCAATAAAATGGTATAAGATGGCATCTAATCAAAATGAGCACAACACAAACACAAAGTAATTGAAACAACACACGGTCTACAGAAGACAAATATTGGAGAAACATCATTAAAGGACAAAAAAGAGAACATTCATCATAACTAAAGTCTCAGTTTATCATGTCCCGTTAAAATCAAGGCTTTTAGTTATGGGGAGCAATGTCCGCTTTAATAGACAAAATCCTCTTAAAACAATGAAAAAAACACAAATAATAAAGACACAGACTAGCACAGGTTGTCATACTCTTTCCAAAAGTTGACATGTTATTTGCCATTTCTTCTGTGCTGGACAGCAGGCTGTATGGGAAAGACAACAGACGAGAGAGAAAGTCACAGAGAAAAAGGAAATAATGAGACAACACTCAGAGGGATACGGACTTGCTGCATGGATGCCCACAGACTTATAAAATCCAGGCATTTCTTGACTATGTTATGAGAAAAACACACATACACACAAGGTTTTACCTATTAATGCCTCTGTGCTTAGCTCACTTGCATCTCTTCCCCGCTCCTCAGCTCCTCCCGTTACAAACCCAGAGAGAGATGCCAGGGACAGGATGCATGAGCAGAGGAATCAACACATCACACATTCGCCCACTGGGACATCTTTGCCCAGTCAAGCATCATTTGGAAACAATGTCATTTACCTATGTTGCTCGGCTCTATCTGCTGAGACTGAGTTTTTAACAGATTGCTGTGTTTCATTATATCACCTTAGAGCTTGATTCTGCCCAGATAAGGCTGTGTTTCACTCATCCGAATCCTGTGTTTTTCTGGGAGAAAATGCAACACTCTTTTTACTGTTTCACTGCTGTTTCATGTATTGCTGCAGACTCTTCTTTTACAGGATATATCATATTAAGTATATTATTCCTCAGGATTAGGGATGCGTGATCAATATTATTAGATACAAGTTATCAACTGATAATGGTAAATTTGTAATATATCATATTTTTAGTATGTGTTTATTAGCTTTAATATTGAGCAGATTGCTGTCAAAAATGTTGTTCAGAGCATTTCAAGCCCTTGCAAAAAAAATGATTCAGAACTTGAAAGTCAGTTTCCAGCTGCAACTTAAAAACAGCAGGTTTTACTTGAACTGAAGTGGAAACTGAAGTGCGCTTGTCATATTCTATTCGTCATAAGTAGAGTATCACTTGCACTGATGATTCACCCTAATTGGCTCAGCTCAAAACTGACTGAAACATGGGCAGGTTTGCTAGATGGCACCAAGGTGAAGAGAACCAGGTCAAGAATCTCAGCTAACTTGGTGGAGAAGGTGTTGAAAAGTGTGGCAGCGTGAATCACATGAATCATAGCAAACATATATGATCCTGCAGCTTCCAGACAGATCGATCCAAAGCCTGCAGCCCCTTTGCACTACCTCAAGGGAAGCATCTTTTTTAAGAAACACTCATTTCTCCCACGCTAAAGCTCTAAATTGGCTCCTTGGCACTATTACATTTCCAAAGTGGTTTGTGTAATGGATTTAATTTCCTTGTGCATTCCAGATGATAATTAAATGTGAATTTCCTCACAAATTTTTCACAACCACAACTATTTTTTTCCAGAAACACATTTTTTCCAAAAGGTGCATTGCGCAGTTTTCACTTGACTGCATTTTCCACCCACAGTCTTGAGCCTCACAAAGTACCGTAATAAAGCAGTCAAACACATACATACACGCCTTTTCCTGCCAGCCAAAATAATAGTAAGTATCAGGATAAAGCTACGTTTCAGTCCATCAAAAGACTTGGCAAGACATAACCAGCAAGCAAAAAATACTTTTAAAATGATTAAGTGCTGAGAAATGAATAAACAATGGGGTGTATAAAAATAAAAAGATCAGATGTACGTGTGGGGGCATGGAGATATTACCTCTGGACTTTAGTTACTAAGAGACCATTTAAAAGCCAAGCCTTTGAAACAGGAATTGAAAGCAAAAACGATCCAGAGTCTATTAACAGGTAAGCAGCAAAAGAAAAAAAAATCAAATGAGAGAGGAAACAAAATCACAAAGTGTGGTTACTGAGAAAAAAAAAAGTGATGCACAGGGGTATGGATATATTATGGAAATCATACTGAAATATAATATCCAGTAGATGAATGTGAAACACTTAACTATGAAGATATAAAAGAGAAGATGAAATGGTGGGTGAGAGAATTAAGTCTGATGCATGAGGTCCATGGAGACGACACTTTGAGTCTTGTTATTCAAAAATGCTTTAAAGGTAAGAACCTGAGGTGAGGTGACGTGAATGCAAAATGCTAAGTGCTAACTAATACATAGAGACAGTTTACAAAGGGGAGATGGGAAACACCAAAGAATAGGGAGATAAAATAAAGCTTTCAAAGGTTAATGTGGATTCAAAAGGCAGAGGGGTATATGAGACAGTGACACGGGAAATGGGTATTGAGGGATGGCAAGAAAAGGGGGTGAGGGTGGGGGAGGTGAGAGTATTGAAAAGAGTGAAATAGCGGAAGAGAAAGGGGACAAAAGAACAAATGAAAGGAGTGTGGGCGAGAACAGTGCTTTCTATTCCAACCCCCCTTTGCCTTTTCTTCCATTTCATTTTTCAGCAATCAGTCACTGATGTGCATGTGCATGTGCCTGCATGGAAGCTGAGGTGTTTGCTTTGAGTGGGTATGTAGGTGTGTGTGTGTGGGTGTGTGTTGGGGGTCCTATCTGTGTGGGTGTGGGTGTGTGGCTATCTGTGTGCGTGTTGGATGAAAGTGTTGTGCGGTGTTTACGCTAGCCGGAGTCATGCCGTGAACAATAAGAATCCTTGATCATACATCAAAGACTTCACATTGAGACACACACTCACACTCATTTTGACACACACACACATAAGACTACACACCACACATGAACTCTTCCTCTGAAAAATAGGTGAGAAAGTTTAAGCATCCTTTCACAGTGTCGTGTTCTTCCTGTAAGTGTAGCACGGGAGACACCTCAGCCGAATGCACGCAGACAAACATGACTTATAGGCCGTCTGGAAACATTCATTTTAAACATAGGTGCACATGAACAGTCAGTCACATATGCAGTGATTTATCTGTAAACACCCCCACAAAATATCAGGGAACATTAGTTTTATTTTGACTGCAGATTTCAAGGATTTCAGGGCTGAAAAATCCCATACGGCAGCTTTAATCATACACTGAATGCCTGCATTTTCCTATCTGCTCACATATCGTCTCATAGAGATGATAAAGGTAAAACAAAGTTGTTCAAAGAGAAAATAGCTTCCTTTGAATTATCTGCCAGACTACTTTTAGCGAAGTTCTTTAGAAAAAAGTACGGAAGTAATTACATTTCAGCAATGGAAGTAATGACATTTCTTTCTTATCACTTTATTTGAAGTTACTTTTCTTTTTCAGCAGGCGGCAAAACGAGCCGACGACACAACACCGACTTCACCCGCCTCCTAAAGTAGTCTGTATGTTTTACAACTGCCACATCCAGCGAACACAGAACAACATCAGTATTAATTTCTAGCAACCTGATAAATGAAGGTCCAGTATTCACTCTTCCTTCTTGTCTGTTTTGGTCTCCACCATCTCCTGGGGGGAAATGTCTGGCTCCACTGGGCTTTAAGAGCTTTTTCATTTAAAATAGCTGCCTGTGCTGCTGGAAACAAGTTGATAAGTTGTGATTAAAAAAAACAAACAAAACAATGGACGCAAGGGCTTTGCTGAGCAAAGGAGAACTGAAGAGTTGGGTGATAATTCTCAGCCTGTTCATTGCAGCAAATAGCCACCCCTGCATTACATTATGTGATTTTACGTAAGATCTGTGCAGCCTTTCCTCTGCAAAGCAGCCTGATACACATCTCCTTATTTCTCTTTGTGTTGCTGCTGCACAACTCAAAGAAATCTCTATTTAATAGAAGTTTAGGTGCTCTCACTTATCTGGGCTCTTATTTTTTCCACCAGTCTTCAGTAGGTCAATTTTTCTCAGCAAGTGATCCAGTCAGTCATTTTTGGATTTACATTCCTGACTGATATTCTTGGGTTTATATGATAGAAATGAAGAAAATAAGTGTATACTGGTTAAAAGTCTCCAGCCTCCTTTGTCTTTCTGCACATTGCTGTATGAACATGAATTCTAAGAGTTTTAGGGGCAATAAGCCAAGAGGATTTTTTTATTCACAGTGACACATGTTTAATTACACTGCATTACAGCATGTTTCTGCTGAATTCAGTAATTGTAACACGAGCAAAGATTTTCACCAGGCTATCAGCTGCATGATTATAACTGACAACCATTGAAATGTGTTAGGTTCTTTTGTCAGCTGGATTTTAATAAAATAATGCAATTCGCTGTGCCCTGACACTGTTGACACCTGTTCACTGTGCTATTGGTCTGTGTGTGTGTGTGTGTGTGTGTGTGTGTGTGTGTGTGTGTTCTTGATGAACAGGTTTGTATATATAACCTTGTGCCATTAGTGCATGAACGTATGGGTGAATACTTACTTGTATTACAAAGCCTCAATCCTTGAAGGTCAGCGAAAGTTAAACTCACAGGGCCACTGCTACATAATCTTGTTTACCGTTGCTGAAAGGCACTGAATCCAAAAGCCACCTACCAAAAAGTACAAATAATTTCCTTGTAGCTGATAACTCTTAACCCCTTTTATAATCATCAGCATTGCTTCAGTTTTTTTTTTCTTAACTGTGACAAATGCCCGGCTATGAATTACACAGCCCGGTGAAATCTTTTGACTGCTGTGACTTGGTGACAAATGAATTAGTTACATTCCCTCGACAAAAATGAGACACATTTCAGTCACTTCAACAAGGTCCAGTCACTGTCGACACTGCCCACTGAGCTACTGACCCTTGGCTATGAAATTTAATTAACAGAAAAACGGGATGAGGATTTTTCGACCTGTGCTCTGTGTTTGGTGGCGATGACACAGGGCTGTTCTGGCAGTACTGAAGTGCCTCTGGACTGACTCAGCAGCAGACAGATGTGATTAAAAACACCATTGCCGGTGCCACCAGGCTTTGGATCCACCTTTACTATTTACCTTAGGTCCACAGTGAATTGTGTTTGATTTGCAGACCAGTGAGCCATTGTTGCGCGCAGGCTGCTGGTTAGTGTGGCTGAAATATAACCAGAAAGGGAAAAAAAACAAAGCTACAAATCAAATGAAATAGTCCCTGGCTCAGACTGCAATCCTCATTCCAAAAAAGTTGGGCCTTTATGTAAAATATCAATAAAACAGAATGCAATTATTTCCCAACAAACTGTGTTTACAGACAACAGTTTTTCACAAAGTGTTTCCAAGCCCATGTAGATCCTGTATACAGCCATTTTCTTCCCAAAGTGGTGAAACTCACTCCGTCCTTGCTGGTTGATTTTAAGGATGCTCCTTTCAGATACCCAGTCATGATACTGTCACCTGTTACGATGAACCTGTTTACCTGTGGAATGTCTCAAACAGGTATTTTTTGTGCATTCCACAGCTTTCATTGTCTTTTGTTCCTCCTGTCTCACTGTGTGTTTGATATTTGTTGCTGGCATCAAATTCAGAATAAACATATATTCGCAGAAATCAATTGCGTTGATGAGTTAAAACATAAAAGCACCTTAATATAAAAATTAACGTTTGTTTGCAATTTGGTTGCACCCAAATTTTTCAAGTCTAACATCAGTGTCATAAACACAAATTCTAGCCAATAAACAATATTGTCAAGTGTCATGTATTTGATAACTACAAAGAAACTCAGCAGCATCAGTACTTATTCAATGGTGAAATTTGCAAAAATACCTCCCGTTAGACTTTCAAATAAAGCTTGTTAAAAACATCTTAGACAGTGGTCCCACTTTTCTCAGATTAAGGCATCAA
>JAPZDY010000001.1:17341530-17367305 GCA_029783645.1 Ctenochaetus hawaiiensis | reverse complement strand
TCTTCAGTTCCAAAGGACTGGTTGAAGGAAGCAGATATTTATGTTGCAGGAGAGATATATGCACAGACACACACAGACATATGAATGAGGATACTTAGCTGCTAAAGTTTATGTATGCAATGTAAATTAGGCAGCTTCACATAGCCTGTATAATTTTTTTTTAAAAACTCAACAAAGTCTTTAAGTTTCAACCAATGTTGCCTCATACTGTCTGATGAGAAACTTTACTAAGTGAGAGTTAAGTAATAACTTTAATTAATAGTTAATATTGAAGTAAACAATATCAAAGACAGATGGTCTTTTGGTGTTTTTTTTTTTTCTTTTCTGATAGTTATCATCGATGTTTGTTTGTCAGTTTATCAGCTGGCCCCTGGCCTCCTGCCACTTAGCAGAAGTGGCCTCTGGGCAAAGCAAGTTGAGTATCCCTGCCTTAATGCAAAGGAGCACCAGCTTATTATTGATGTGCTCCAGAGTCAGTCAGCTCTCCATCCAGGCTACGTCTTATTCACAGGTTCATTCCTCTGCCCTCACTACCCAAAGCACATGACATAGTTCTCTTTTCTCCACCCCAGTCTGATACAAAGAAGATACTGGCACTGCACTTTAGCCTTCACCCTTTGACTTGGAAGTGCTGAGCTTCAAATGGCCCTCTGTCACATTTTTGAGTTGTGCTGAGCTGAGCTACAGGGGTCACCCACCTAGCCTCCAGGCACTCGCATCCAACTATTTCCAGGCTTGACTCAAATGTCTCTGTAGAAGATAGGATTCTTCCGTGGTATTTTATACATTTTAATGAAAGAAAGGTGGCTATGTGATAATCTAGGATATGAGTTTAATTATTATTTCCCCCCACAGATCAGACACAAGTCCTTATTGTTTAATTAAACAGCAATGAAAGTTAGACTTTGCTCAGAATAGGTTTAATAAGGAGTCATTACCTTAACCAAGTTGATCAGTCTGTACAGTTGTATAACAGCTGTTAATAATTAAATGGTGGTTTTTACAGCCTAATTTCAACAACACTAAAGAGGCGATTATAGGCCCTTTTCTTAGTAGCTTGTGGCATTCTTGGCTAACCTGATGCTCAGAGTCTCAAACTGTTATTGTTCTGAATCTTTATTATTTATCCTGAGCCCTTCACCTTAGGATCATTGTAGGTTAAATTTCGTTCAGCGCATTGAGTGATACTCAGTCCTGTCTCTTCTAGGCAAGCTTACTCTGACCTGAGCATCTTTCTGGGCTAAAAAATGCTTAGCACAGCATGAGCTCTCATGTGTCCCAAATGCAACTGCTAGACATAATTTAAAAAACTGGAGACATAATCATGTTTTCACTCATTTTAATTCATATCACCAGTGCAAGTCAATGTCAGAACAGATTTGAAAGTCCTTACAACTCAGAAAGTTTTGAAGAGTTTTGAAACTATGGAGTAAAAAAAGCTTTTATCCTTGCCAGTCATTACTTTTATACCATCAAAATGCCCTGTAAAGAATGTCGTTGCCTTAAAAGGAAAATGGACTAATTAGCTAATCTCAAGGCTATCACAAAGCAGCTGAATTGCAACAGAAAATAGCAGGTATTGGCAGAGCATTTTCACAGGCGATAAGATCTTAGTCAGATGTCAGTCTGTGGGTTTCTCTACTCAAGTCAATGACTGGCCTTGTGGTTAACTCCCAACCTTCAATTCACCTGGACAGAGAAGTTGTTTACAGGCCAAAATAATTGAACAAGGCACTGAAAGCTGCGTCAGTCCATAATCAAATAGCTTGAGACATCCATTGTTAGTGAATAGGAGGAATGCACCTCAGCTCCTCACTGGAGAAAAAAAATAAGGAGCAGGAGAACACAGGATTAAGGTACCAGTGCCCCTTTTGAGAAGGGGAGGAGGTTTGAAGTGCAAGAATAAGTTTTAAAAGCCTCAAGCACAAATCCCTCAAGCTTCATTTTAACAGGTTCCCACTTGAAGTAATAACCTCTTTGCTACAATATTGTTATTGCCCGCAGATAAACCTCTATGTTTTTGGTGTAAAAAGGTTGGGAATCATTATTTGGTAACTAACTGCTCACAATATATCACATGGAGAGCACGCAGATACTCAAACTCTGGGATGTCTGTACTGTAGCAAAATGATATAACACAGAATGACATGCTCTGACATGGAGGAATGAACGGTTCTAATCAAAGCAGCTTTTCAACTAATGTTCTTCAATGAAAACCTACAGTACTTGTCACCACACTGAACCCTTAAGCCATTTCTGGGTATTTTTTGCTGCTGTCACATTTTTACTCACTGTGGGCTTGTTTTTCACAGCAGTACATCAGTTGTGCACCTCTATGGAACAGCAAAAATAAAAGCAGAGAGACTTGAATCAGAATGTTTTGTGTGCAGAAAAGCAGGGTAATGATGCCAAAGGTAATAACAAAAAGAAAAAAAAGTTAAATTTCTTGGTGATTATTCTCCAGAATTTTATTCAAAAAATCTATTTACAGTTTTTTTTCCCATTTCCCAATTGTTACAAAAATTTTAAAAAAAGGGAAGTTCAACATGCTTTATTTATTTAACTATTCGCATTTATACAACCATAACTGACCTACCTTGTCTTCTCTTTTGTGGTTTAAGTAAACTCAGCCTGCTGTATGATAAAGGTCTTGCATACTTGCATTCGAAATTATGTAGCCACTTCATGACACATCCAATGAAATAGTTTCCTGAACCTAACAGAGTATTTTATGTTATGTCTTCACCACGATAAACAACCTGCCACTGTTTTGAGGGTCTCTCATAAAGTAGGTTTGTGTCCACAGATACCGGTTGACTTATTTGTGCAGTTCAGGAGTTTTCACTAACATTTTTGATATTCATTCATTTATTTTTAGATTTGACTGTTGGTCTCAGTCTAGTCATTAAAGGCTTCCCGGTTGTACTGATAATTACAACATTTAATATTAGTGCTCAAAGTTTAGTCTTGGTGAAGTTTAAATGATACATGAAAAAAAAAGTAATTTTGTTAAAATAACACTATTTATGAGCTTTGATCTGGTTATTTTTCCTAATGGAAGAATCTCTTCAAGACCACTGGAAATTTGAAAACTAGGTGATGATTTCTGTTTTTAGACTTTCTGGCTCTTATTATTGGTTTAATTTTGTTGATTTTTTTCTCTTTTTTTAAGAGAACTTGTGTGCTAAAATTGGTGCTGGTGGGTTGTGCAGTTCTGGGGATTAACTTTTCTTGAACTGGAGCCATTGCACAATTCATGTTTTACATGTTAAGAAAAAGAACCATATGTGCCCTTTTTAAAAGGTTTGCCGTCAGTGAAACAAACAAGAAAGAAATAAAAACAAATACGAAAAAACAATCATCTAACAGTTATGCCTGTGGCTCTCAGACAGCTGTTTTCAATAAAAAAAACTGACCAAGAAAGAGCTAAAGGGAGGGTGAATTATGGATTCATACTCTTCGGGTCCTAAGAAAAACAACTCAATATGCATTTTAATGTTTCTTAATGTCTGCTTGATGTGTAAACAGGCCACTGTTTGCTTACTTCTGAGCCATATAGATTTATGAAGATGATATATGTTAGTTAGTGTGTTTATCTGCAGTTCTATTTTATTCAAACATGCATAAAAATATACAATAAAACATAAAAAGTACTTATATTTTTTGAACCAGCTGGTAGAGAAATGTAGAAAGTGTCTGTAAACACAGCAAAATATTCCGAGTGTAAACATCTGTTTTCAGTATTACGATAGGCCTGCTTTTCTTCTCCATGTCTGTTGGTAAATACCTGGTGATTCTGTGGCCGCTGCTCTTTAAAGTGCTGGCCATCACAGCATGGGGATGTTGTACATTAGCAACCAATATTTCTTGCCTCCACAGTCAATCTGGGCCGAGGAGAGCTGGTGTTTAACAGAGTGTAGCTGCTACAGTGATTATTCTGTTTTGGAGGTGATTGATTAGAGGCACTGCTGGAAATGTCACTTGCCCTGCTAATATATTTTCACCAAGGGAACATAGAAAAGGCAGTGTTAATGCATTGTAATATGTTTACTGGGAGGAAACAGAACAGAAATGTAACTTTTAAAGACTTGAGTTTTTTTCCAGCTTAATGTGGTTTTAGGTCTCCGCTTAGGACCGTGGGCTGCAGAGTCATATGCGGACAAAATATGTTTTGCCTTTGCAGTGTTTGGCATTATTCGTACACACCCAAAATCTAATCCATTGGTGTTGTTTACTATGTAACTTTTGATTCTACAAGCCCTGGTTCATTAGGCTGTGGTTTATTCTACGGCATTCTCTGTGTTGTAGAACAAAGTGAAGTCTGTACTCTGATTGCCCTCCTTCACTGGTGATCGTTGGGAATTAATGCTGGAAACATCACTAGCTGGCACACTTAAAAGGGAAATCCAACATCCAGAATTGTCAAGCAGAATTCAGATATGTTGTTCTCATTATCTTGGACAGTGCAGTCGCTATTTGAGATGATAAACAGCTCTCTGTCCCAAAGCAATAAATGCAGAAATGAAAGCTCCGATGTGTAGTACAGTATCATTGGGGCGTACAGTAAAGCAAGCTGCTTTGAATATGAACCCAATGAACCCGAACCAAGCTGTTTGTTTAAGTGTCATCATAAAATAATGTTTGTATGCACATAAGCTTGATCATCACAGGAGCTAAAGTAGCACTGATTTTTCTGACCACCTAACTGCAAAGCTAACTGCTAAGCTGGTTGCCAACCTTTTTGGTAACTCTCCTTAAAGGGACATTAACCTGATAATCAATGCTCCTCTTATCCGAAACAAAATGATGACAAACAGTTTAAGGCGCTCAGCTGGCGTGCTTGGAGGGTGAAATACCCCTTTAATGTCTTTGGTTAATGATTTAGTGCTGTTGAAAAATGTTGCATTAGCTGTTGAGACTTTAAAACAAGGTGAACACAGCTGGTGTCAAGGGGCCTGCGTCCACACTTGGCCAGGAGCCCCTTTAGTGTTTGGTTGGTTAGAGTTATTATGTACTATGTGTCAGTGAAGCTGTTAATACATTTACACCATGGGAGCACTAGCAGCGCTGGGGAGTCCATTTAGCTCAGGGGCTTTGGCATCTTTCCAACAGCAACAACTCTACATCAAGAATCACAGATTAAAGGAGTATGGCGTTTGCTATTTGTTAATACATGTGCACTGCAGGAACTGAGTAAAGGTGTTAATGGATTATGGATTGGACTCATTGAGAGATGCTTTCAGTGTGAACTCAGGGTTCCAGCAGAGGTGTGGATGGGGAGTGATCTGTTCAGATTTATAATGCTGGTTGGTGAACAGGTAAAATTATGTTTTCTGCACCTTTTCCCAACATTTATACTGGGGTGTTGAATGTGTTAACTCTGCTATAAAAGAGCTGATGTGAAATTGCAATGTTGGCACTCATTATTGAGTTGTGACTGAGCAGAAACTGACTTACTGGTCTCTCAATCTGTTTTCTCTAAAGTTTACTCACTAAGGCTATAGGTGCAAAAACAAGTGACTTAAAATAGAATTTGAAATATTTTCAGAGGATGCAAAACATGATTTTGTATTTTGAGTTCAGCAGAAATAGATTTTTTTTTTAATCTTTTCATTTAAAAAAAAGTTGACTTTTCTGCCAAAGTTTTAATCACTATGAAAGATGATTTTTTCCCAGTCAAATTTCAAATGCTAACATCTGTCCAATTCCCTGTTTGGCAATATGTGCACACGGTCTGACATTTGTTCTGGTTCCGCTTGGTTTTAACTTTACAGCCCCCTGGAAACCAAACAAGAAATTAGTAATTTTTGCCAGGTATGAGGAGCAAGATTTGACAAAACATCTGTTCCAACTTTGGCTTGTGGCAAGTTACATGCTGTGGATACAGATATAGTTCACCCCAGTTGTTTTGTTACTCTAAGGCAACTAGAGGTCATTTTCCACTCATTCATTTTTGAGTTGTGACATCTCACAAACAGCACCACAAACACAGAATTTTGATCAGATAGAGTAAAAGCACAAAGTACGAAAACCACATTACTGTATTTTTTTAAAGGAATTTATTAAATAACAAAGCAAACATACCGTTTAGATGTCTTTGTGTTATTTTTTCATTGTTGTTGTTTTTTATTTAATCCATGCTATACAGATGTCATATTACTATCATGGTATTTGTTACTCTAAGTCCAGAATAATTTTCTTTTTAAATGTAATCTAATAAAAGGTTCTCTGTATTAGATTATACATTAAAGGAGTAGCAAACAACCATATGCTGTGTAAAGATACTGTATAAAGGAGTCACAGCGTCTTGAGCTAAGAATGAACTCATATCCTCACTGTTTGTCATTACAAATTTCTCACTTCTTTGTTTTGGCAACCTCTGGTCATTTCAACAAAACAAGAGTTGGTGATTGACTTGAAAGACTGACTAAGATAGTTTTGGAGAAGTTAATTTTGTCTCTTTTAACTTTGAACGTATGTTTTACAATGATCTGCAATGTGAATTGCTCTTTTTATCAGTGGATTCTGTGGCTGTGAGGAAAGTCTATTTAAGGGGGAATGTAGAAGAAAACCCTGCTGACTGCTGTCTAGGATGATGGTGCTCTAGCGCGACGTGTAGTGGCAGTGAATGATCTTCATCCATGTGCAGAACATTTTGATTGCTGTAATGTAAAACTGATTATGCTGGTTGGCATTGATTACATTGAAACGGTTTCAACGCCTCCAGAACAACACATTCAAGGAGTTGCTTGCTTTGCTGTGTTTAGTAATTAACATCACTAATACTGTGGGAGAGACCTTTGCAGAGGTTGTGGGCCTGCTTAAGATGTTAAACTTCTCTCAGTAAGGATGAGTCCAACAGCCCGTGACTGACAGGGGCCGTAAAAATTATTAGACCATTAAAACGTTTTTTTCAATCTCAAATTATTATACAGTAATCATTAAAAGAGTATTTTATTAATGCCTTTTTTCTTGGTTTTGACAACAAACGAACAAACATACATCCAGAGAGCCTCTATCACTTAACACCCCCCTCTATGGTTCAGTCCCCTCCCCCACCCAGGTGCGAAGGATGATCGTTAGCAGTAAATAGCGAGTCAGAGTATGATGAGGAGTCTTTGAGAACAGCTTCAGGTCGGACAATAGAGCTAAATCTGGCTTTCTGAAGGAAACAGAGACAAGAAGGAGGGAGGAAGGGAGAGAGAAGCGAGGGAGACAGTATGTCACCCAGTTCTTCAAAAAGAAGGTGGGTTTTAATAAGAAATTAATCAGTTTTGGCCTCAGAGAAATAGGCTAACGTTGTTCCCCCAACATTAAAATCAGAAGTATTTATATTTAAACTTCTCATTAGGTGACGTTTAATAAATTCAAGCAAACTATTAGCAAGCTATTAATGCTAAATCAGTCGTCCCTGCTGCCCCTGGTGCCAGGTCCCGCAGGTGGTGCTTAAGTTTCAGGCTTAGCAGCCCTGTCTCTCCATGCCCATACCTCTTACCAACCAGCCTCACTCCCAGCGGAGGAAGGTGAGTTGCATTGTGTTGAATGACATATCATTGTCATAAGTAAATGTCATAAGTAGGGGATTATTTAAAACAAAAAATAGTCTGGTCTGTTTTGGAACGCTGGACAGCATTGAGTGACTCAGCCTGTATTGGAAGTGTTATTTTCAAATAATACTATTAAGGCTGCAAAGGTGAAGCTATTTAAAGCTTTAATAGGTTAATTAGGTTCCAGAGAACTGGTTAGGCTGAGGGTTGTTGTGACCTGTGGTGCCCAGTGTGATATATTGTTTCAGAGGGTCCAAAATCCCAAGCAGGATGGATAGCAGTAACTTAAACAACTCCTGACAACATCTAGAATTAGTGAGTGGAAAGAGTTCACATTGTGAACAACAAACAACACAAGTCTCCAAAATTACTGGTATTGTTAGTTGTATAAGCAGACTATTTATTTTTCAAGCCATACTTTATCATCTTGCAGTGTCTGTGTGAAAATGAAGAGATGAGCCAATGAAAATTTATGATTTATTTAGAGAAGGGGAATAAGATATTAAAAAGCATCAAATGGAAATAAGACACAACCATCTACTCATAAGGTTTCAGAAAGACAGATAATTTTTTAATATTTTATTAGTGAATAATTCTCTCATCCACCCTCTCCTGTCTCCCTCGTCTACTTATTCCTCCTGTAGTTTGTGTACTTTTTTCCCTCTCAAGACAACTTCATTTTCTGTGTACCCTTGACTTCGTACTCTGCTCTGCCTTTATCCAGTTACTGTCAGCTCTTGGTCTCACCCTCTTCACCTGTCAGGGTGGTACTCATTTCTGTATCACTATTAAATACTGCCCTGGCCTGGAGTTGCCATAGCAACACACTGACCTGCCCTCAGGCTGTGATAGCCGGAAGGAACGGTCACAACACAGGAGCATCATCAGTAACTTGCAGCATCCACACACACACACACACACACACACACACACAAATGCAAAAAGATGTCATTTTTTTCTTTGTTTTTAAGATTGAGCCCGTTTTCAGTGGTATGAAAACTTTAAATGTTGCACTCCTGTGTTAGAAATATTTCATTCCCACAAAATCAACTTTAATGAGATAATGAGAAGCCTGAATTGTCCTCAGGCTGTATGCTCATGAGGAGAACTAGCAGTTCATAACACACATCCAACTATGTTTTGTATTCTGATTGCTACAGAAAAATAACGCTTGCTTTTTGTTTAATAACCCCAAATGACCTCAGCTTGCAAATGGTTAGAAAAAATGTAATTAAAAAACAAAGGAGTCATTCAGTATTAAGCGATGAAAATCATTATGCATTTGAATACATATGCAGGTGGCAAATTTGAACTTTCCTAGGCATTAGGTTACAGTTAAACATTGTTGTATCATACTGATTAAAAACAAAGCAAACAAAGTATTGGGAACACAGCCAGTATTGTTTTCTGCATCTACATTGTAAATACATTGCAGAAGTATTGATGGCATGGTAGCTTTTTGTCATATACAGTTTGACTTTATAATAAAAATTGCTCACTATCTAACAAATATCACTGTAATAGTGAAGACAAGGAGTCTGGTTAAGGTAGCGTAAGATCAGCCAAGAGGCACTTATTCCAGCATTAATTATTGAAAGCAAATGCATGAATGTTTGGAAATACAGTAAAGATCCAGATTTATTAAGGTTGATGTTCGAAATTATTCTTGCTGGAACATTAGCAGAGATCCTGGCCTGCACATCAACCTCTGCTTAGACCAGTAGCCTCTGAACTATACCTGGGGGATTCTGACATTATCTGTCTAATCAATAATGATCATTAGATCCACCACTCTAAACTACAGAGGAATGCAGTAGTAGTATGTTACCATTATTTTGAAGTGCCATTTCTGTCTTCTTTGCATTTAAACTGTTGCTGTTGAAAAAAATCCCATTATAATCTTAATCTGAATTACAAATCCGTGTTTGACTACGTTTACACATTAATAAGAAAGGCACAGTATTGTACGACTGAAGCAAACTAAATTTTCTCCTATTTTTCATTGGGTTCCCTTAAGGGAGATTATTTAAGCACATCTCATGACTTACTACACAGCCCTAATGCATGGTTCAAAGGGAGTGTATTTTTCTCCACATGTTTATTTTTGAAAGTTAAACAAGAAAAAAATAACTTGTCACAGCAACAATGGATTTTTGAAACAGGCCTAAACCAGAGTAACATTTGGAAGCCAAATGCTTGCTAGCAACAGCATGGCATGTCAACATGTCTTCTGTTAATTGTGACTTTAAAACTTGTTTCCATTTCCTCCAAGGCTGGTAACTCATCCACTGTCTAGAATTTATTTACTGTAGGGCCACTTTACTTTATGTAACTTTGAAGAAAGGGGCATCTGTTGAGCTCCAGATTATACCCGACACATTTTCTGGTACACTGGGTTTGCTCCTACATGGAACAGTAATGGACTTAATTTCTCGTTCCCTGACTGATTCTACAGGAATTTCACTCTAAAATACATACAGAAACTGAATACTCGTGAAAGTCTGTCTTATCTGGACTTTAAGGAATAGTTTGACATTTTGAATATTATGCTTGTTGACTTTTTTGCCGAGCCTTAGATGAGCAGATTGATAGCACTCTTATGTCTGTACAGTAAATACTGAACAACAGCCAGCAGCTCTTGACGACTCTTGGCAAGATGGAAAATGAGCACATTTTCTAAAATACCAGCCTATGCCTATAAGATCAAAGCAAAATAATTTACATCCATGAAATAGGCTTGAAGGTCTTTGTCATCTGATATGTGGTAATACAATCTGGAATAGTAATGGAGATATAAGTGAATTTAACTTATTTTCAAAAATGACATGTTTTTGTGTACAGTTATAAATCCATTAGCTACAACAGACCCATAGAAAATCCTCTTCCCATAAATGTTAGCTGTCAGATCTTGTCTAAATGAAGCTCTTGTGGTCACCACCTTAGACATATTGTAGCTCACATCCGGCCTATATTAGCACTGCAGGTAATCCCATGGTTTGCCCATAAAACCAAAAAGACTATGTTGTAAACAGACTGCACTGGTTTATAAATACAAAACAGAATTCTTTTGCCAAAATGTATTAATATTTTTTTGTTTAAAAAAGCAGCCCTTCTTAAGTATGAAATTAGATGGATACTAATAGCACTTGTGAACACTTCATCCTCTTTAATTGTCCCTTTTGTCTGATTCTTACACTCGAATGACGGAATACCTTTCCAAACTTACCTTCTTAAAGCAGCCTGTCATATACATTACTGCACACTCACGAATGTGACTAACAACGAAACATAATTCCTTTCATTTTCTCTTCTTTTTGCTGCTGCTTTCCCTCCTGCTCCTTTAGTCTTTGCTCTAGTTCAGGTTTTGGAATTTGGTTGTGTGTCTCACCTTGTTAAAACAAAGCAGGCAGAGTGCTTGCACAGAGGACGGCATGGTCAGCTGAGTGTGAATAACTTGCCTTTGATGCATGACTTCATACAATCCAAATAATGAGTCAATTAGAGTAAATTATACATGTTTAGGGCTCACTGCAATTAGTTCACCTCTCTCTTTTCCTGTCTGACTGGAGTCTTTCCTGCCTTCTCCTCTCCCTTTCTCCCTTCCTTCATCACTCCGTCCCTGGTCCCCTCTTGACTTCTTCCTCCCCTCTCCTGTCTGTCTCTTTACCTTCCTATCTTTTTTCTCCTCTTCTCTACCTCTTTGTCTTCCTCACACTCTCCATCCCTCCCTCTCTCTCTCTCTGTCCTAGTTCTCAGGGTCTCTTGGTGAAGCTTTGTCTAATTACCATGCTAGCGTTTAATTGGAACAGTGTACACAAACACACGGATTGACTGACTGAATACCCCTTACATGTAGACACACTGCAATGTGCATGCATGTACGTACACACTGACATAAAAACTGGCCATTTGGACACACATTACATTACACACCCAGCAAGTTAACATGCTCTAGTTATACAAATACACAAACAGACACACAGCGTACACCCGGGTTAGAAACTATGGAGTTTATCCAGGCTGTACTACAGCCACTGTGCTGATGCCCCTTCTGGAAAGCAAAGGCATGTTGGCTACGATCATACGTTGATATTGGCCTAGTTATACCATGAGCTGCTGTAGCTGCTGTCACTGTAGAGCTGTGTCATCTACGAAGTGACAACATCCAGAGCCAGAGCCAGACGTCTGAATATCCCAAAGTCACTTTTGTTTCTTTTTAGATTTCTAGCAAAACAAACATCTGCTTTATTGAAATTTTGTGTAGTTGATTTTTCTTTTTGTTTAGTTTTCACTGTAGTGACTAAAAATTTGGAAAATATTACATCAATCCATAGTATGAGATGCATTTGACACAGTAAGTCTCGTGTGACTCTTCACATTTTAACACAAAAAAAAAATCTTGGTGGGATTATTTTAGACCAGACAGAGGCTCAAAGACAAAACTGAGAGGTCACAGGATGATGAACAGCTTAAAAGCCCCTCACACCAAACACAGATTCTTGGCTGTTAGCTTCTAGAAACAACAACCAGAGATGTTGATGCACATTCAGACTTTTATTCATTTTAAGAGGCCACAAGCCAAAAAGGTAGATAAATCTCATACTTCCCTATTTACTATTGACAGAGACAGAGCCATGATTATTTTCATGCTTTTTATTCTATGCTTGTATTGCTTTGTCTTGTTTAATTTTTTATCTGTCATTCAGTCACCTCTTAATGTGCTGTGCTTCTAACTTCAGAGCTGCTGTAACAAGAGAATTCCCCTTGTGATGGATCAATAAAGTCTTATTTTATCAAATGTGATTAATTTTCTTTGTCTTTTAGCGCTTACTCAACTTCATTTTTTAATGCTATAAACCCTTTTGTCAGTCTGAAATGAAGTTTTAATAGAACTTAATGGAACTGATGATGTTCACTATATTTTGATGGATTGATTATAATTATTTCGTTTAGTTTTGAAGTGTTTTGTAGTCTTAATAATAATAGAAAAGTAATATAATCAAAATCAATTTGGTGTATTTGTCCTTGTCTTTCAGTCTTGCCCAGCCATACGTGTGGGACCCCAGGCCTCATTTCAAATGGAGTCATTCATGGCTCGAGATACAACATGGGGGACAAGATCCGATACAGCTGCGAGTCAGGATTTGTATTGGAGGGACACAATATCCTTACCTGTATTGTGTCACCTGGCAGTGGAGCACAGTGGGACTTCCCATCACCGTTTTGTAGAGGTAAGATTTTCATTCTTTCCATCCTTCTTTCTTTCTGTCTTTGTCTCTGACACTCTTCCTTCTTTCCCTCCTTTCTTAGAGCAAGGGCTATATCCAGAAATTAAATGGTGCCATCCAGAACAATAAAAGTTAAATGAAATGTGTAAATATACACTGTAATTGTTGGGGTCATGAGAAATGAAGGACCTTAAAATAAGATCACAGGCCAGATACAGATAAGAAGCTCTTGCGCATCGATTACTGAAGCTGATGGGGCCCAGAACTCTCAAGGAAAGACCCTCTAATGGCTCATTAGTCTACAGATGAGAACAGATCCTTTCAGGTTTTCACCATCAGGGCTAGTAGATGGTTGTACTTTTAAGTACAGGAATCTAGTACCTCTTGATAAAAAAATCTTGATTAAAAAAAAAAAAAAAACTTGATAAATCAACTTTATAAAATCTGAATATGCATATATTTTTCTGTGTTTTTCCTTAAAACCTGACTATCAATAACCTGACATGCCAGATGGAATGTTCATGGAAGGGAATGTACATTGATTAGATTGACAACAACCCATGGACAGTGTTTAAAAGAGGCAGGTTGTTTCCTAAAAAAAGAGGGAAGGTGATTAGACAAATGTTCTGTCTGTCACATTCATTACTCTTGCTGAAGCCAAATGTTAGAACGAAACCACCTTTTCATCATGAAAAGCCTTCAGTGCCGTTTTTTGCTCTTCTGTTAATGAGTAAATGTTGTCAAGTTCTGTTAAATTTCGCTATTGCAGTATGCATGCAAACCTCTTCAGCGGCCGTCATTGTTAACAAGCTTAGAGCACTTATCCCTTTTGTTAAACCTAAACCACGCCCATAACTAGCACCTCTTCCTCCTCAAAGGATGGTGACTGGTTCGCTCTCACTTGTTTTGACTGGACACAAATGAATCTGGTCGGAGCTAATCACTATGGACCCGAGATTTCACACTTTAGAACTCAGCAGTCTACTTGCTTTGCAAGGCTAAGTTATCAATCAATTACTTAATCAAATCCTTATTTAAAAGTCAATATCATACGATATAGTGCAGTTTAAAGATCAAAAATGACTCACAAGCTGATAATAAAACAGTACAAACATAAACCATAAAAAGATTTGAGACTAATGTGATAAAAATAAAATGAAAAATAAAATACGAGGTAAAAAAGATCTGTCACAGATAAACTAGAAATACTTTGTATCATACTTGTATGATATTATGCATTGTGTATTATGGATCATAATTGTGAGTTGCACAGTTGCTGTATCTATTTCTCATTCTCAGTCCTTCTACCTCTCTGTCTCTCTGCAGCGGAGGGAGCATGTGGTGGTACGTTAAGAGGCACCGCAGGCTCAATAACCAGCCCTGGATACCCTGCAGAGTACGACAACAACCTGGACTGTACATGGTCAATCCTCTCCGAACCTGGGGATACCATAGCCCTCGTCTTCAACGACTTCCTATTAGAGGACAAATATGACTTCCTGGAGATCAGCGGGACAGAAGCACCAAGCATATGGTGAGATAGTTTTTACACACTGACCGCACTGTAGAGGAGCTGTGTTTGAGGGCACAAAAGACTTTGTGAAAATCAGAAGGGGTGACACACTCAGTGTGCAAAGGGGGATGATAATCAAAGCAGACACAGACGCAGACACAATCACCTGTGACATTTGGAGGTGAGCAGCAGAGACATAAAAACACACAAACAAAGTGGACACCATGGCTTTGTTTTGTAAATTAGACTGGGACACAATATGTTTCTTTCCATGATGCCTGGAGGCTTTATTGTGCTGTTAGCTGACTTGTTCACAACTGACTTGAACAGTTGTTGTTTTCACTGCAATTTCCTCTAACTTGTATGCTTTCAAAAGGGGCATTTAATATTAAAAGAGGACTAATGATGTTGTTGGGGAGGACAGATACAACTACTGATTGATTACCTGCTCAGGAGTCGTGTTGATTTTCCTGATTTATTCAAATCCCACAGGGAAGGTGATAAATTGTTGTTTTCACTCCCATTTTCTTTGGTTGTGTTTGAAAATTGGCACTCTGTGGTACCAGAACACACTGTTTTTTTATATTTAAAAGCGCTGTTTGAATTCACATTGGTTTGTTCAGAATATCACACATCTCCACTGAAGGCTTAGATGCGTTTTTGCAGGGGTGGAGGCAGCCCTAATGGTTATGCATGCAGGGTTGTCGCTCAAGTTGCTAGAACTGCTGGGAAATCTAGCGAGGGGAATTTAAAAAGTAGTTTGGCCTCCCTCAGTAATAACAAGATGGATGCCTGTGAGCCAACTCTGCTTAAAAATTGACAGTTGCAGAATGTGATTTTTTTTAATTGGCTCCTTGCTTTCAGTTCATTTGTCGTATAAGCAGCACACAGCTGAAAACGAACATATATGTTTGCAGTACACGTAGAATTGGTGTTGATGCCACATAAAATGATTCTCTCTCTCAAAAAAAATCACTTCAAACAATTATTTTATGTATCTGTAAAGTTTTAAAAATAGAACGCAGTCACTCTCTATCTCTTCTTTTTTTTTTATCACTTCTGAAATATCCCAAAGGACTCGCAAAACTGCACAAGGTGACACGGCACTTCCTATTCAGTAAAAACAAATGTCTATGCAATGAGCTATATTTGTATCTAGGGAGATAATGTGATGAGGCAATGTTGTGTAACAGTGGCAGGACGATTTTAGAATCATAATCTATATTAATCTTTTATTGGTGGTATATATATTAGTCCTTAATATGCATTCATAGATCACCATGTCTTGCAGAAAGCGTTTTCCATTTTTTACATTTTCCAGACTTTAACTGATAGATGACATTGTCTTCCATGTGCAGAAAATGGTTCATGATTGTGGCGCAAGCTACAGAAGAATAAAATGGAAAGGTCGACAGATAAATAAGTGGAGTGAAGGAGGCAGAGAGAAAAAGCACCAGATGGAAACAAAAGGAATGGAGAATAATTGCACGTTTAGTCCTGTCACCAGCAGAGCGGTACACATCAACCGTGGCATTCTCATGATACCGTTAGTGTGTGTGTGTGTGTGCGCGCGTGCATGTCTGTGTGTGTGTGTGTATGTGTCACGTCTTAAGTGGCCCTCTGACTGCATGAGCTGTTGATGGTTCTCTAGGCTCTGACAGATTACACACACTTGAGTGCACACGCATGCACACACACACACACACACGCACACCCACGCACACACACCCACACACACTCACACACATGCACACACCCATAGCTTGTCTCTGACAGTATAACATTCATGGACCACTGTTAACCCACCCCATCTGCAATGCGGGGGGACGACAGGGTGTTTACCGGAGAGTACACCCAACATTCTGTCACATGGAAAATAGTGTCTGCAACAACTGAAGCGCTTTGATATGATCATTCTGATTTTTAAGACGGATGCCAAAAATCTTTAAGAATTCACATCATTAGGTCAGAAATGTATCTAATGCTCTACATGATGGCAAAAAAACCCATACTCCTTTTTTAGTGTTGGGTGTTTCCTCAACACAGAGCGAAGGTCCAAAGCTGGAATCAAACTAGAGATGTTGTAATGAAATGGTTTGCTTCTTAGCCAACACAGGCCCCCCAGACACCCTGCATATTTAATATAAGTTCACTGACGCACGCCTAAAACAATATAATTATATGAAAATAAACCTAAATGGGCTTCTGCCATGCACAGTCTAATGCAATCCTAAGTACTTTTCTCCAGAGGTGGGATTAAGAGATGATTGACAGTTCAACTGAGGCATGTGGGCACGTCATTGTGAACATGACTGACACCTGACAGGAACTCTGTGTCGGGCTCTTCCTGTTTACCGAGAGCTTTTTCTGATTGGCTGTCCCAAAAGCAATTTCCTGTTTCATGTTCCCGTCTGCTAGCTGGCAGGTTGAATGTCAGGCTGACTAGCTGTTACATACACACACACAGACCTACACACACACAAATGCACACATATAGGTAATTGTGCCTAGACTATTTTACTTTTTACTCAGCCATGACAAAGAGAGGGATTTGATCCCTGTTTGTCACAACTGAGTGATGATCAAATCAGGTTATGTCATGCTTTCTAAGACTGAAATCTTATTTCCGCAGACAATGTGTGTCCTGTTTTTGGACAACTGATTTATCTTAACATTTTTTACAACTTCAGTCAGATATACTGTATGTCCTGGTGAACTGAGTTGTACCAAGTTTTCTGGGAACTAATTTGACAGGCTGTAATGTTTTGCAACCTGCCTGCTTAGTGTGGTCAGATTGGCAAAGAGTTTATTTACTGCCCAATGTGAACTTTAATACACTGGGATTATTTGTGAAATAAAAAGAGAGCTTCACAGAGCATTGGGCACAGGCAGCTAACTAAAATCAAAAATAATTGACAGATGGGATCAGGACAACGGTAAGAGAGATTTCGTCCGACCTTTAGGAATTTGTGTTGCTCATGTCTACCAGAGCTCAATGGCTTTGGCCTAGTGTAAGGCTTATACTATGTGTCTTTTATATTTCTCTGTTTTATCAAGTGAAATGCCAGCAGGTCACACAGCTGCTCTTATCTGCAGTTGAGAAGGTCATCAGTCCCTCTTAGCACATGTATTTACTTTCATGTTATCCTTGAATCAAGATGACGATTTCTGAATCATTTGGGGATCAAGCTGAAATTTGAATTCAGAAAAAAGAAAGATTGGATGATTGAAATACACAACACGCTTTGACATGTATGAAGTAATCGAAGATATCTAAGTTTACCTTTTGTTTTAGTAATACTTTGTCTTGAATGAAAATATTGAATGACATTTCTTTGCAGATCTGCTGTTGAATTTTGTCGGCTCATTATGACCACTGAATCACAGAGTGTCAAATAAGTACAGAGTAATTTGTCAAAGAATCAACCAACTTGTATTTGTAATTAATGGTGAACATGTTTAAGGTGGATAAATGACAATAGTTACTGAAATGCTAATGACTTTGGACTGAACTTGTGACAGTCTTCATAAAAACATACTTTTTGTGAATGTCAGAAATAGATGGCATCGGGAAAAACATTCAGTTTGAGACTAAAATTGTGCAAATACTAAGAATATTTCATCCTTTTCATGGAACTATCATTGCCCTATTTTCTAACCTAAGACTATGGATGAGCATCATATCTGAAGATATACCAAAGCAACTTTCCACTGTTACCCCAGAGTCCTTAGTAAGCCCAGTATACATGTTTATATGTGTGCACCTAGATTTTGGTGACCTGAATATGAGGATGCATAAACAGCTTATCATGACAAAAGACTTTCCATAAAAGCTGTTATCCGTCATGTTGATGTAGGTGTTATCTTCAAATCCAGATTTTCTTTGTGATTAGTTAAAATGAGCCCTGTGTGTCAGTTTCAGCAGTGCTTACAGCAGGTTTTCCTGCTCTTAAACCCAACTCCTCTTTTCTATTTCTTAACCTTTACCCTTCCTTCTCTTTTTCCTTCATTTCTTTTTTCCCTCTGTCCTGTTCTTGCCCTCTTGATATTTCTTCCTTTCTCTCTTTCTCTGCCTCTTTTCCATCCTTCGCTCCTCCTTTATCTTCATCTTTCAAACCACAAGACAGAACTGAAATACTTAAAGCCTAACCGTGTTCGTACTGTCATTTTCTTCAACCAAACGAATTCTTACTCTGCTAAAGGCCATTAAAGCAAAGAAGCACAACCAACAGTGATTAATCATATTTTGTTCCTTATTGCTTACTACATTATTCACATTGATTTTAGCCCAGTTGCCAGTGCTGAAACTGAAGAATTCGCTGTAATGTATCATCATCACGATAGTGGAGGATTTTTAATGAGCAATAGTTTGTTATGCTGATTTAAAGAGGATGATGAAATCTCTGAATTTCACATTAAAGGAACCTTTCCAAACATATCCCTTCCAGACTTCTTACTAAATGAAAGGAACAAACTGCCAATTATTTCTTAAATTGATTAACAGGGTCACTACATAAAATGTAATCTAACTGTTACCCACAAATGAGCTCTCTTTCCTTAATCCATGACATCTACAAGAAGTTATGGGCCTCCTTTTAAGAGTCTACAGGATAATAAATATAATAGAAATATAATCAAAATAAGAAAATAAGAAAATAATAATTTAACTTTGAGCATACAAGATTTCAATGTTATTCCAAAACTAATTTAGACAACACTGTACAACTTCAGGAGTTCAAGATAAAACCCACATAAAGAGTCATTCTTCTGTTCCTCCATGTAAAAATAATTTTTTTCCAAGTGGTTCGTTTTGTTTGCTTTTAGCCTGGCTGCACTGAAAGCAATGCTGGTTTGTCAATTTGTCTGTCCAGACTAATAAATCTTTATAACCATTGGATGGATTTTCATTAAACTTGATACAGATACCTATGATCTGCAGGAAATAACCACCCTCAGACCTTAGTAATGCTCACTTGTGGTATACAGTAGAATGTTTTTAATCTAAATTTAAATAATGAGACACACATTCATATCTCCCTCAGGATGAATTATAATAAAATTTGCACTCACTTAGTTTTGCATCGAGCAGTTATCAGTTCAAAGTTTTAATAAGTTAAAAACTTTAGTATGTGGCTAAAAATCCTGCTAAGCTAAGTCCAGCCCCATCACTCTTAGCTGTAGGTTGCTCTCAGTGCTAACTAGAGAAAGCTAGCTTGTCAACATGTTAAAAGTAAGATGGCAAACATGGTGAACATAGCATGCTTAACATTAGTATGCTGATATTTGTGCTTAGCTGTGAGAAATGCCTCACAGAGCTGCAAGCATGGCAGGAGACACTTAAGAAAAAGCCACTGCAGAGCAATGGCACCACTCATTTTTGTTCTTTTGTTAAAAAAAAATCACCATCTACAAGTCCTTCCATCTGTCTTAATTTTCTCTGTTGCTCTGGCAGGGTTTGTCGATACCACTAAACATGAAATTACCTGGATAGGTTATGTTAAAGAGGAGACCATTTATTTCCTTTTTCTCTTTTCAATTAGCTAAGACTTTCCTCTTTCTCAAACCACTTTCTTACTCTCTAACTCTTTGCTCTCTCTCTCTCTCTCTCGCACACACACTCACGCACACACACACTCTCGCACACACACACATACACACACACACACACACACACACACACACACACACAGAGTTTCATTTTTAATTACTTTATTGGCAGTGATAGAAACAGTAGTTGCAAAGTAATTTTCATTCAGCCGTCCATTTTTCGACTTGCTTATCCAGGTCATTTTCTAGTCATTTAACCAGGACAAAATCCATTCACTCTGGGGCCACAAAGTAAGAACACCAGCCCAAATGTCATTTTCTGAGAACCACTTCCACCCTCCTCTGGGGAACCAGATTCAAAGTCAAGGCCAGGTCTAGCTTGTCTTGGCTCTCCCATAGAGCTTTGTGTCAGTTGATTGGCAAGGCGTCCATACCATTTGCCAGAAGCGCCACAACAAATTCTTTAGGTCAACATCAAATTCCTGCTGTTTACCAAACTTCTGTCATCCTCACACACCACCAGCCCCCTCTCTTTCATTGGTATTATGTCAGTTTGTCCACTTTCTGTCTTTGAAGCACACCACTGGCTGTCATCTAGATTGTATCTCTTGAGTAATCTTCCAGACGTTCTCAGCATAAGGAAGTTACTCATTTTCATCAAAAAACAAGCAAACGTCTTTGTTCCCAGTCAAGAAGCTGTTGATTCTTATTCTAAGCAAATCAAAGTAAAATGCAAGTTGACAGTCTAAAGAACCCAGAAGGACAACATGATCTTGAAATACCTTTTATAAGTGTCCATTGCTTTAACAAACTTGGTTCAACAAACTTGTCATACTGTTGCATCATCTCTAAGAAAGAAAGAAACACACTGAAATGACTTTGCAAAATCCCAAAGCTTACGTTCACAAGATTAGCAAATCCACTTTGAAATAACTTGACCAAGACAGACCTACGTTACGTCTTATAAATAAGAGGTTAGCAGACAGACAGCCTTTTTTTTTTTTTCAGCTTGATCTTGGTAGGCTCTACCGGAAATAGTTTAGGATTAATTTGTTGATCATTTGAACTCATCCCCTGCCATTTGCCTTATCTGCTAGTTTAAAAGGCATCACAACAAGTCTGCAGCATCTGTGGATTAAACTTGTCTGGGGTTGTCATTCACAAAATATTTCTACTTTTCTAAAAATAATGAATCTTTTGGGGACATGAACAGAAGTAAAATACTTCAAGAAACAATCCTTTCATTTTGCAGACACTTCTGTTGGGCTTTCAATTAGTTTAGACAAAATGTGCAGGGATATCCTACCCACAGAGCAGGTGATTCAAGTCAGCTGTTCACAGCAGGAACAGGGTGTGTTCAAGATAGCAAACACTGATTCGGTTTGCTAACATTTAGCTTCAAGGATTTACAAAACTGGTCTTGGATGGCATTCTGGATACACAGATATGTACACAAATGCACATGCCCATACATAACATTACTGTTTGGAAAAGAGGATGGCAATAAGGAAACACTCACTTGAACAGAGTGCAGGAATGTAGTTTACAAGATTTGCTTGCAATATGAAAAAAAATGGGTGGCCGGGCCTGAAACCTTCACAGATGAGAATAATAAAAAATAATAATGAACTTGCTTAATATAGCATATCTCAAAAAACAAGTTTACAAAGTGGTTCACAAACAGTACATTGTACGATAAAATGTACAATTAAGATCCTGAAAACAAAGGAGAAGAAAAAAAACAATTAAAAGCCAATGAATAAAAGATCTTTTTCACAGTGAGGGAACAGTGCATGTTCAGGGACTCTTTCACTGAATGTGTACAAGGACTTTGAGCACAGTCAGTCAATTCGTGGTCACAGTACAAAACGTCATGTCATATAGTCAGGAATCTTCCTGTCATTCTGGTTTGCAGAAACGGTTAAAGGTAAATGAATACTTCTGCAATAAAAATGTATAGCTGTCTACTCTACTCACGGATCAGCAACTATAACAAGGTTGCAAATGCTGAAACTATAAAATTTTGCCCCCCTGATAAGATTGGTTTTTTTTAGAGCAACTGGAGAGGACAGGAAGAGGAGTGTCTGCTCTCATCAGCTACATGGCTCCCTGACCCTTGAACCAGATATTTCACATGCCTGGTATCTTGCAGGCATCTGCAAGGCATCATCAAATTGTTGACAGGCTCTCATATTATGTTTTAAACAGCTCACACATAGTGATCATCACTATCGGGTTGATTGACCCACTGAACTGTTGGCAAACTGTCAATGAATTTAAAATCCGATCTTTAATCCAGTTGTGTAAACTTGGCAGAAGTCAAGTTGTGAAAATATACACATTCTCAGCTCACCTACTTAACCTTAACAAAGACATGAAAGTTTACCAGCTAGCAAGCTAAACTGAATAAGCGGGACCACATAGTCAGATCTCCAGTTTTACGCTTAACAATTTAGTGAACAAATCTTTTAAAGACCTGATTTTAATGCTTCAGTGCACTAAACAGAACTACTTTGCCCATCTCTAACTTTTTCTATCTATCAATAAGATGTTCAATGACATATGTCAAAGAAATATTCACAGACTTTTTCCACGCTTTTTCTTACCTGAACCTTTACTTTCATCCTATATGCTGTACCCTGTTGTCACTCTGTCACATCTGGTGCTTGTCCTTGTTTGACACGTTTCCCCTCCTTCCTCTTTGTCTCTCTTCTCTCTCCCCTTTATTGTAACCACCATCCATCTCTTGTCTGTTCTCCTCATTTTCAAATGCCACTCTTGTCCTGTTATTACATTTACATTTTAAATTATGTTTACTGGCTCTCAGTTTTCTTTGTGTGTCTGGTGTGTCTGTGTGTGCATGTCTGATTTTGTGTTTCTGTGTGTGTGTGTGTGTGTGTGTGCGTGCGTGGGTGTGTTATAGGATTAAAAATACCGGCATACCAAGGTTTCGCACTAAGCACTTGGAATAAACAGCTTTCTGTTGTGGATAATGTGCTTTCCAACTTTTCTGACTTGTATCCAATCATTTATTTTTACACTGCCTTTCTGTCATTTTGCAGATGCTCACATCCACGGGGACTTTCAATAAGTGCAGCAGTGGAAATGATGTTTTTCCAGCAATACAAGCAGCCAATAGGGAGACAGAGAGTTAAAGCAACAGAGCCTGGACAGTGGAAAGTCAGGCCTCTGCTGTGTCTCTATGATGTTCATGTATCACCAAAAGGCTAGTGGTCTAATAATAGGGAAGTGCGACTGCAGGCACAGAAATACCTCTCTCTCTCTCCTGCTCCTGGCTTATTTGTCCCCCTCTCCTCTTTGTTTTGTGACTTGGCCTCTCTTCTCCTATTGTCTCCCCTCTCTCATGTGTGTCAAGCCTCTCCTTTTTTTCTACTCTTATCTCCTCTCCCTTTTTTTCTGCAACCCTCTAATGTTTCCCCTCCCTCCCTGATTTCTTGCTTTGAAACTTAATTTTTCCTTTTTTTATCTTTTCTGTTTTCTATATCCTCCTTTCCCCCATTTCCCCTGATTCCTGATTTATCTCCATCCAAACCTGGTGTTTGCAATGTCCAACCTCATTTAGACTTGTTCCCTTGCAACCTCTGTCTTAACTTTTGACCTATCCTCACGGTTTGTGTAGCTTCTCTCCTCCTGTAGATTTAATTTCCTACTATCGCCTTCTCCTCCCCCATGTTCTTCATCCATCAGCCCCTGTTTTTCCCCTGCAGGTTTGTGGTCTCTTTCACCTTGCAGGTTCTCCTTCCTTCACATTTCTCCTTGTCCTATAACCTGCTTTGCTGATTTATATCCAACCTATCCTTTGTTATTTGCCTCTCTCCTCTCCTCTCCTTGCTTCCCATTTGTGTTTATCATTTTCACAAACTCAGTCCATCTGAAAGTGTTAGCACTCTCTTCTCTCTTCTTTTCTTATTTGATCCTTTTTCTCTCACTCCTCTCAGTTCATGTCTCTTTTCTCTGTCCTCTTGTCTCTCTCTCATTCCAGTGTCAGGCAGCTGGCCAGTCCCCATGAATAATGGAATAGATGCAGCACACCTCTCACTTTTTTATCAGTTTCCCTCTCCACTTTTCATATTTATATCTTTTTTGTGCCTCCCAACACACAATGTAAGTATTGCTCTGATTTAGTAAAAAGTATTCATACATCAACATAAATCCTTGTAGCTTTATCCTCAACCCCAAATCTAAGTCCTGACTCCTAAAAAGCAATTTGAAGGAGGGATGTTTTTTAGCAAGCTCTCTGTACACTTGTTAAAGCTGTGATAATTGATTTCTTACCACTAGAGAGCAAGAAGAAGAAACCAAATCACCCAAAATGTGCAAAGACACACATTTATTAAAATACAGAGGCCAAACAGGAACAAATCTTTCAAAGCGCTATGAATAAAGACCTCCTCTGGGAACGACTTATCGCTCTTAATCTTTCTCAAACTGTTGAGCGTTGCTGGCCATTAGTGTCTGGCAACTTGACATACTGAATGGATGTCGTTTCAGCACACGCTGGGTCACATGATGGGGCAGTTTTTCCCTCAAAACCTTTTAACCACTCAGGTCTGACAAAAAAAGGAGCTGGTTTGCCATGTATGCTTTGATGGAGTTATAAAGTACATGGATGAGTCTTTTTGACTTTGACTTCAATCTGGAGAATCATTAACTTTTCAAGTCATTCTTTCATTGACTTTCTTTTGGAAATATATCCAGTTTTCCACTCAACTTTGGTTTAACGTAGACTGACTTCAAACTGAGTCAAACAAAAAGTCCAAATTCACTTTTTCTGTTTTTTCTAACAGTTAGCTGTTTTGTCATAGATATCCTTTTCTCTTACCAGGCTTAGCAAGTGTAGCTTAGGAGAAAAAAAACACATAATTATGTATGTAACCAGGGTAAAAGTACACTGAAACTTTGAAACAGAGAAAATACTACCCTAAATATTATCCTTTTGTTTGTTTCTGTGAGGCGGTTTGCCCACTTGTCTATTTAGTTTATAGATCAGGGCCAAGTGTAGAACGCTTGCTGTTTCCGAAATCATTATGACTGGATTCACTGTCCGCCATTTAATTAAGTGTGAATTTCATGCACCATGTACTGCCCTTAAAAATTTCTCCCCCTTCTTTAAGCTAGTATCTCACATGTCATTATGTCCCACTACCATGCATGTCTGTTTTATCACACTTATCTGTTAAAGACCACTGCTCCTCTGCAGCCTAATTACTGTGTACTCTGTAGTCAGATTGCCTTCAAGCAGACACATCGACATTGCTTTTGTCTCATCTGACATGATTCACACTCTTTTCCCTGATTTTCTCAAACTGTCTCTGTCACAGTTACAGAACTTTGTTCCTGATAATAAGCACTCAATAAGGTCCTCTAACAAGAGCTCTTAATATTTTTTTTTTTTTTACCACTTTTTATATTGTGTTTCTGCCCTTTTCCTTATCTGTGTCTCTCCTCACTCTATCTTCTCCGTACACCTGCTCTGGGGAGGACAGTAGAACATTGGCTTCCAGGCAGTCTCTTACATCATTTCCTTTTTTTTTGTCTCAGTGCACCATTTTCCTCATATTTTAAATTTTTATTTTACCATCGCCTTAGTTGCCGTTGGTAACGAATGCGATTGCAGCTAAAGCTGATGTAAGACTTACCATAGGCAACCAACTCATCGTCTCAGTGGTGATGCTTCAGAAACAGTGTTTTTGTAGATGTGAACTTTGCTGACTTTCTACTACTTCACTGTTTCCATTCACCTTTGCTACTTTACCCTTGTCTCCTCTTCTTGAACTACTTTGTTTTTTATAATGAATAAGTGTGAGACACACCTGATTTCATTAATTTTATTTTATCCTGAGCCCAGAATCTCTGATAATCATAGATATTCACATTTTTCTCAGAATCCCAAACCATTATTTCATACTTTAGAACACA
>JAPZDY010000001.1:17310807-17325288 GCA_029783645.1 Ctenochaetus hawaiiensis | reverse complement strand
ACCTGTACTATCTATAGGAAAGCAAATAATTAGCAGCAACAGTTTCAACCTGCAGATATAGGCATGTTGATGTTTCTATCAAACACACACACAAAAGACAAAGGTAATTGCTTTGAGGGTTCTGATGCTGGAATTTTGCATGCACCTGCAATAAATCGGTGTCAAAACTGCAATTTTCTGCTTTTACAGCTGCTGCTTTGTTTGTGTTTATGTGTATGTGTGTATGTGTGTTTGTTTCTCTCAGAAAAAAAACTTTTGAGAACATTTTCTACACTTGTTAGCTAATAAACTCAAAATGACATTGTGTGTTACTGGCCTTAAGTTAACAGTAAACATTCAAAAAAGAAAAAAACAACAAAATTTTAGCTGTAAAAGATTTTTCAACAGAATGTATAATGTATTTCCCTTTCTGATTAATGTTGGGCTTTTTTCAAAGGCTCTAATTGCACATTTACGTGGGTGACTTAATCTAATTTAGCTGCTTAGAGCTGTCCTTACACCTCATATCCCTTAGGTGGCACAATCATAGACAATTCAGCAGCTATTATTTTCTTTGCCTGTAGATTAAAGCTTTAATGATTGGTTGATTAATCAATAGGTTAGACAAGTAATTAATAACTATTTTGATATTCAAATGGCATATCAGTTGAACAAGACGGTGGTTGTTAGTCGTAGCCCTTCCTTGCGTACATGTTTGCGTCTGCAGTTCTGAGCCGCTGCAGCTGTTACCTAATGTGCCAGTAGGGGGAGGTCAGTTGGCCCTTCAGTGTTGCTCCAGAGCTGTGGGTCTGAAACATTGTTCTCAGCCAACATTGGCTGAGCCTGTTTTGCATTGTTCACTGTGTGTCCTTGATTATAGTGATTTTGAATTATCATCAGTAGCTCTTCAGCTGAAAGCCACACTGTTAACCACCAGTATTTACCAATTTACATTACTAATCACCCTAATGAGGGAAAATCCTCCTTACTTATATGAGGGTCATACACAGTTAATGGGAAAGAATGTTTGAATATTGAAGAAGAATATTGCTTTATAAATAAGGACTTGGTGGACACAGGGCTTTTAAATGATTCCCTCCATGGTTTCTGTCATCTTATCAGTAGAAAGAGAGCCATAATTTTATTGAATTAGGAGTGAGCAATTATAAAATAATCACTCTCTGTAAGACTCATCCACTTAGCATCAGTGGCAGTTAAATTGTTCTTACGTTTCTCTCATGATTATGAGAGAATAAAATGTGCATTACATTTTTACCTTTATCTGAGACTTTTATTTTAGGCCAGAAAATGTTCAAGCAATAATATTTTTTAATCCCCAGCTCATGGTGCTCCTTTCTAACATTAGCAAGTATGACGGCACAAACTCTGTAGGACTCTCTTTGGAGCTGTCGCACTTTGTAAAAGGTCATTACCTCCTCATGAGTTTGTGTGTGAGCATGAATGCATGTCTGCATGGATTTGTTAGGTGTGTGTTACAGGTTAGTATCTAATCATCATTAAGGCACCAAGATGCAGGAGCTGGAGTGGAATTGCAATGTGTTAAAATAAAATAGCGGAAATGGAGAGAGGACATAAACTGCAGTGAGAACATGGAGTTTTCACTGTCAGGCAGTGCTGATGTGAGAGATGGTTGTAAATTGGTGCGTCGTGGCAGTTTTGATTCTCAGACAACGGCATACAAAATTGTGATGGAAAGTTTCTCTCTAAAGAAATAACAATAACAGCCACGTTTTTCCTCTGTTACTGTAAATTTTACTGTGAGTGGCTGAAATGTAAGGTATTTGCAGTGTCATCAGCATTGCCGAAGTAGCAGAAGCCATAAAGTCAATGTCCCAACACTGTGTGACAAAAGCACTAACATAGAGATTTAGCCAGGCTGTACAACTGTATGGTGTTTAACAACAGGGTGGAGCCACTGAGCAACCAGAACCCTATGCAGCCAATGTTTGGCCAGGTGGTAGACTGTGGTGTGTGTCAGCAGGGAAGGGACATTAAGCTTTACAGACAAGACACCATGCAGACTTCCACTTAGATGGCTGAATGTCCCTCTCACGTGTTAGACAGCGGGGTGTTAGAGAAAATGGGAAAACTAAATGATCAGAGCAGTGGATGAGAGAGCAGGTGAGAGGAGAGGAGGAAAGAAGGGAGAGAAAAGCAAAGGAAAACAAACCATAGAAAAAATGGAGAGTGTGGGAAAAATACAGGGTCCTACTGTAGAAGGGTAAGTATAGATCCTAATCATAATCATCTGACCTTGACTCAGAGAATCAAAGCTGAAGTCAAAGTCACTGTTGTTACTGTTTTTGACAAATGCTGTTACCGTTTGTCTCCTTAACCAGAGTCGGCTCCAGCGTCCAGTTCAGCTGTGATGACAGCTATGTACTACAAGGATCCAAAAGTATCACCTGTCAGCGAGTCACTGACACATTGGCTGCCTGGAGTGACCACAGACCCATCTGCAGGAGTAAGTTTCACTTGTCATTCCCTCAGAAAGTTGCTATGACATGTTAGGTGTGCATATGTGAGACCTAAAGAAGAGCTCAAACTATTTTGTACAGTGGTTTAACGTCAGAGTCACATATCAAAAGGTTAAATTACATCTGTGGACCACATTTACATAGAAGATTTATCCTTAGAATTATTATGCAAAGTGCTTTAAAATATGTCATTCACACACAGTATCTTGCATATTATTAATCAGAGAAGGTGGCGGAGCCGCCAGGCGAGGTGCTGACCTGCGTATCTGGGATTCAGTGTTACACTCAAGGACACTTTAGGGTGCTGTTAGCAGAGGCAAGAAGTTAAACCGTCTTCCCTGATGACCCACTTCACCAACTGTTATTGCCCCAGAAGTCCAAGGTTTCAGGGTGTTATGCCTGGTCTGTCATCACTAATTCAACTACTATAAGGGATGTGGCACTAAATTTATGTAGACTTTTGTGTCCCATCATAATGCAGGAGTATGTCAGCTATATGTTATGACTCTTTGTTTTGTCTTTAAGTAGTTATTGGACATAGATTGACTGAAATGGTAGGGATGATTAACTTTAATTAGGATGCTGTCAGTTTTTGTCTCTTTAAAAAAAAGATGATAATAAAATTATTAACACTAACCTAGGAAAAAAGAGAGAATAAAACAAAAACCCAAACACGTCAACTTCCATCCTCACCTTGTCATCTTCTGATAGATTTTGGTATTTTTTAGTCTAATTAAAGCCACATATTTGTTGCAAACTTAGCAAACAGTTTTACCGCCAATCTTTGTAAAAAACAACAACAACAACAGCAAAAAAAACTTGGCAATCCATAACTAACTCAAACCCTGTTTTCACCTCTAAAAATCCCCAGTCATGCTGAGCCTCAGATGATGTTTAATATTGATGTCAAATGTGACAAGAAAAAGCAAAGCACTGTCATGAGACACATATATTTCCAATGATTTTAGGTCATTTAATTTAAGGCTCATAAAAGGTCACTAAGATGAGCGGGTCTTTGCTGTTAAGACCCCTTTAATGAGGAACTCACTGCCTGTAGGTCTCAGGTAGACAAACTCAGCATACTCTTTTAAATCTCTTTTTTAGACTTGCTTTTGTTTCTGTATGGCTTTTTTTTTTACTTGATGACATTTGTTGTAACCGTTTAAACGGTTTTATCACACTAATATTTATGTTTTGGATCCTATATACTCTGTTATCTGTTTGTATTCTTAGTACTTTATAACTTTGTTTTGGAAAGGGAATTTGAAAATAAAAATATAATTTTCATCAGCATTATTATTATTATTATTATTATTATTATTATTATTATTATTGGTAGTAGTAGTGGTAGTAGAAGTCGTTGTATATCAGTAGTAGTGAAATACTGTGTTTTGTTGTAGACTTCCTGGGCCTGGTGAAACCATTATGCTTGCTGGTTCTGGCCCACCGGCCGTTTATTGTTCAGTTCTGGTCTAATTCAGTTCTGATCTCTCTTTGTAAAGTAATTGTTCATTGTATGGTTGTGTTATTTTGCTAATGCAGGGGCTCTAAAGGTGAACTATCACTGATACAGAAATAACATTACACTGGTTCACATTTGTTTCTGGTGATGTGTTAGAGGCATGATTCACTTTTGACTGACTGGCTGAATGACTAAATAAATAACTGTGTGAGTGGCAGTGCATCGATGCAGGAGCTCTCGCTGCCCACATGTTTACTGACAGTACCCTGTTGGGTTTAATGCTCTACAATGAAAAAGCGGACAGCTAGTACACACACACATGCATACACATACACACACAAATGTAAGTGCAAACTACACACTTACATTGACAGCAAGCGTCCAGAGGACAATGTCACATACCTCATAGCTTCAGCATTACTTGCCTTAAGCTGTGTGTGTGTTTGACAGACAGGCAGTCCCTGTGCTCAGACACACACTATAGGGTCCCTGTCACATCATATTATACTGTGCGTGTCTCTGTTACTATATGTGTGTCTGTGTCTGCAGAAACCATTCTGACTTCGTGACACAGGCCACTCTTGTCAGGGAAAGACTGCAGAGATGGAGAGAGAGTGAGATAGTGACAGAAATGGAGGGATGTGTGGATGTTATTTCCTCATTTAGTCTCTTTGCAAGACTTACCTTCTTTACTAACATTCATATTTTCATGGGATTATTACTTGTTTGTTAAAGTCATGAGACTTTGAAACAACAAATGTTACAAATGGAGGAAGGAGAGTAAAAATAATAATAAAAAAAATTATATTATGATTATATATTTGACACTCCCTTACTGTTTGTAATCCATATGAAAATAAACCTAAATTGACCAGTATTTCTGACATAAAAATAGAACAGAATGAAATTGGATAGAATATAAAAAAGAAAAGATAATAATATATATATATTTTTTTTTAATGTGCAACAGAAGATGTGCAGAGTTTCTGCTGTCCTGACAATGGGGAGCCTGTTTCACTACTGTGGAGCAAGGACAGCAACCTGTCATGAAAGAACTTTATCTAAAATTTGTCCATCTGGCAGTTCACTAAAATACTACTGACAACACTGGGACTATGAATATTCATAGCAATGAGATGAAATGCACAAAACTTCAGAAAAAAATGTTACAATCAAGTTTTTTAGTAAATGAGCAAGTCAGTTTGCTGTTGCATAAAAGGCTTTTTATATCAATTTTTTTGTAGCCGTTAAAGCAGATTAAACTGCAATATTTAATTCAAGACACAGAATAAATCACAGTATATTTTTTATGTGACTTTCCAGGTCAATGGAGCTTCCAGCCTTTTTTTAAATTATGACTGAACCACACATGGAAGGAGTTACTGAGTGATTGGTGAACATCACACATTTATTCTGCAGTTAATTATTTAACAAAATGCAGTAATTCCCGCCCTTTAGTTGTTATAAAGAAAATACCCTGCACACACTACACATGGCCTGAGGCTCTTCATTAAAGCTGGACTCACCTGTAGATTAATCACTTCTAACAATGTGATTTAGAAAAGAATTGGACAATTCAACTTTTCAACTCAACTTTTGGTTATAAGTTATCATTATAATTTTTTATTTTATATAATAATGATATTGAATGTTCAGTGTTGAACTTAACTAACCACAGCAATATACAGTAGAAATTTCTGTCAAATGGTACATCAACACAGACACTTAATATGTCTTGAAATATATCTTTGAAACTATAAAAGGGTACATTTGAGTCGAAAATTGAAATAAAATAATGAGATGAGTTTTAAGTTTTAAACAAAAGATCAACAGCTGAGACTGCATATTTAATGTAATGCTTGTATCAGTGATTTTTGTCTTTTGATATTCTCCATCTAAATACCTGTAATTAGAGAGACAATAGAGAGTTTTCTGTGTAAATACAGAGAGAGCAAAAGAAGAGAGCAAGAAGGGAAATTAAGAAGAAAAGCGAAGCTGTTGCACACAAACAAGTTGGCAGGCAGAGGTTAAAAACTCCTGTACTGGAGCTCGGTTGTATCTGGTTTGATCGCCGTCCTGGGATTCAAACCCATGAGCTTCTCTTGTTCTCTACTGAGACTTTAATGTTAATTAGACGCTGGTCTCTGGGATGAATCGCCATGAATGTGTTTCTGTGTGTCCGTGTGTGTGTGTGTGGGTGTGTGTGTACCTGTGTGTATCACAGTGTGTATCACAGTGTGTTTCAGCTCTCTTTTCTAATTAACAGGCTGATCAGTCATCTGAGGTCCTCCTCTCTCTCCCCCTCTCTCGTGGTATTTTGTGTCTCCGTCTCTTTCTTGCCTCTTGCCCTTCCTTCCTCACTTTCTTTTCTCTTCCTCTCTCACATCGTTATCTCTCACCCTCTACACCCTCTCTTTCTGTCCCTTTGTAACCTCTCTCACTCCACTTTGTTCTCTTCACCTGTCTGTATATGCAAACTCCTTTACTTTATTATTTCCACCCTCCTCTCTCTCTATTATTCTTATGTTCTTCTTATACCCTTTCTTGTCTCAAATGTCATTGGCCTTCCCTCCTTCTAATGGCATTGATTGCCTCCAGCTAAGTCATTATGATAGAAAAAGGGCAAATATATGATCAGATAAAACTCTGCAGTGTGACAGTGCATGTTGACTAAAACTGACTGAAAATGTCAAGTAAGCCTTTAATATTATTGTGCTCAAGAGAAGGTTTTTAAGGGGACTTTTGACACCACTTTTTTTTCTTTTTGCCAAATATCCCTTTAAGGCAATAACATATGGCTGGCTTTATGAGGTACTGAAGACAAGAAATATTACCTTGAATATCACACAGGACAAAATCAATATGGATAAAATAGAGCACTGGGAAGAATATTATGAAAAATGCTGTTGATAATAGGGATCTACAGGCTCTTGGGGAGCAAAGGTTCGTCACAGCAGCAGAGAGGAGTTTTGGGTAAATCTTTTAAAAAATATTCTTTACTCAAAATGTGTCTATTTTCTTAAAAATGATACACATTATTATCAATGTTATGCATGACAGCAGAATGTGAGCTGGCCAGTCTTTTGGTCCGTAGTGACATATTTTAACTGCAGTTGGATGGGCTGCTGATTAAAAATTACAGTCCAACAATTCAATTCATAAAAGAAAGCTTCTAAAACTAATGACTGGTTTCTAACCAGCCATAACTCTTCTACAAGATTAAATACAAGTTATTGTGCAGAATAATAAATGTACTTTTTTGGTAAAAGCGAGATAAATGTTATGTAAACCATCTGTTCGCAGTTTTATGATTTGCATTTTGAGTCCAGTTGTTTCCTGTTTTTTTAGAGTTTTTTTTCCATTAATCTTTTGTTGTTACACCCTGTTTTTGTTGCTTTCCTTCCCCTTTCAATTACTTATGAATTTCACCTGTCTCTTTTTTATCTCCCCCTTATGTGTGTGTATGAGTCTTTCCTCCTCTTTTATACGTTCAGTCTCTTTTTCAGTTCCCCTGTCCTGTGTGTGCTCCTTTCTCCTCCTCCTGCTCCCTGTAATTCTTGTCTTACACCGCTCTGTAATTTTTTCTTTCATTTTTTTCTTAGTTTTTGTACATTCTTTTGTTGCTCCCTGGGTTTTTGTTCGGATCAGCTTTTTTTTTTAAATTTAAGCTTGTTGTTTCTTTCCCTTATCTGTCGAGTTGGTGTCTTGCTCTTGGGTCCGTTCTTGAAAGCCCAAAAGGTTAAAGCCAAGTGAATGTATATGTTGTGAATTATAATGTTATAACGTATATTTTGTGGGGTATATCAGGTGCTGTACTTGCCTTCATTTTAGTGTTTCATAGAAAACAGTTCAGTTTCATTTGATGTGTATTATTATCATGAGTGAGAGGGATGATGAACAGTTTTAAGAACCTTATGATTAAAATAAGAGCACATAACTTCACTTTGATAATTTCCCAAAGACACACTTGATGAATTATGAGTCATCTTCTACATAGATAGATGTGTTTATTTTTTAGTGATTGACGTGAATTATCAATGACGGGCTTGATAGTCCCATCAGTGTTTTACTCAATGAAAGGCTCATGAAGGTCACTTAGTGAGTTTTTTCAAATATGAATCTAGCAATCGATTGTAAGTAAGTAATAAGGTGGTGAAGTCGAAGCAGATTAAGTCAGTAATCAGTTTAATCTCACCAACAGTTGGTGGAAAATTGCTGTGAAATAAGGACACAACTTGAAATATATATAAAATTTTAAATTAAACAAAAGTCTTTTATATACGAAAGGCTGCATGGATCATTTCAAACATGTTCTCTCAGTAACATAATGATAATGCCTGTATGTGCATAAACTGCAGTTTCAGTTATGGTAACATTGGACCCTATGGTTTGCCATAATTTTCTTTCCTTTTTGTACTGCCACTCCTACTCCCTGTCTTTTCTCTTTTTAAGGTAAAAAGCCATTTGCAATCTGCGAGCGTGATTTTGATTACCCCATAAATCCTTTTTAAAACTTTGTGTCGCTCCGTCTCTCTCCTCTTCTGTCTCCTTCTGCAGCTCGTACCTGTGGCAGCAACCTAAGGGGACCCAGAGGGATCATAACTTCTCCTAACTACCCTGTTCAATATGAGAACAACGCACACTGTGTGTGGGTCATCACTGCAATGGACTCTGGGAAGGTGAAGTCATTTTCGCTACTTCATCCTCCTTTCTTTTACACAGCATTTTGATATAAAAGTCATTAAAGTATGATGTGGTGAAAATCAATCTATGCCTTTAATTTACTTACATCATTGTTACTTATAGTGATCTTAACACACCAAATGAACACACTTTTGAGAGAGTTTAGATTTTGTGTCGATCTATATGATTTGCCATTTTTAACAGCTGGGCACTGAGTTTGTTTTTTAGGTCAAATATTGTTCACTTTGTGTCTCCACTTTTTTCAATTTCATCAGTTCAATATTGCAGACATAATTTGGAAATGATTTGAACAAATTTGCCCCTGCAAGAGAAAAACACCTCTCTCGACTACTGGATATATTCTACTGAAGATCTCTGTCAAGAGCAGCACGTTGTCTCCAAGATGAGAGAGAAGAATGTGTTTATTGTGTACAGTGTGTTTATTTATTCCTATATTTCTTTCTTTGTTTTCATTAGCTAGAAATCTCAGGTGTGAGTGCATGAGTAGGAGGCATGATATTGCTGAACAAAAGAAAAAAAATGTGGTCCAGTGTTGAGAAAGTTGAAGTTCTGTTGTTTGATGCTTTCTTTTGTTTTCCTGCTCAATGACAGAAATCTGCTTCCGTTGCTGAGCTCAGGGTCAACACACCTCCACAGTTTTGCAAAGGCAACTTTGCTGTATAGTCATTGGTATAAGGACATAAATAATTCATATTCCTGCAGAACAACACCTAGTTTCTCTACCTAGGGTTTTTTTGTGTGAGTGTGTGGTATTATCTTTTCTTCATGTCTCGTCACATATCTTCACTTCACTTTGACTTCTCTTTCCCAGCTCCTGTACTTGCTGCTCTCCCCTCTTTCCCTCCCTCTCTCCCTCGTGCTTGCCTCTCATTTTTTTCCCTAACATCTCTGTTCTTTATTCTCCACTCCTCTCTCCTCACCTCTCTCCCTCATCTCCTCTGCTCAGCGCTGCTCTCTCCCCATCGTTCTCTCATTCATCTTCCTCCCTCTATCATCTTCTTTCCTCCTTTCACTTTGATTTGTCTAAAAGTTTGAAGATGGTGAGAGTAGATAGAGGAAGGAGCAAAAAAGAGAGCAAGATGGCATTGAGCACATTGAGAACTACAGAGGGAAAGAAAGAGGAAAGGCATAGAGGATACAAATGGGGCTGAATATTCCACTTGCTACTTCAAGATTAAAAAGCGAGCGCCAAGAAGAGAGAAAGGAAAAAAAAAAGACTGACTGTCCAAGCAGGTACTTGACATGTAACATTGAACTTTTTTCAAAAGATGCAAGGAAATGGAGTCTGCTCACCTCTGAGCCTCCGAGGGAGGAGGATGGAGGTGTATAATTTAGGAGTGAAAACAAACATAAAAGAGAAAGAGAGAGAGGCTTTTTGTTCTCACCTCCGTGTCTCTTTGACCTTGACAGAGACATGTGGTAACATGAGATGACCAAGAGCTTTAATGTTGATTCATCAAATTCACCTACAAGACTGTAATGACTGTTTTTAAGGAAATTTGCACTTTGAAGACTCTATTCAAATCAGTACCTGGCAGTCGTGACTCCTCTGTATCTTTAGAGTTTTCTGTTGAAGTTGCATCGGCTCTGCAGTCTGCTCTTATTTCAAGTGTCTTAGAAGAAATCACAGCTATATAGGTGAGAGGGATTCATTGACACAGCTGCATTCATGAAAGTTTTATCTTGACAAATGTACATCATAGTATTAGTTATTTTATGTGGTGTCAAGTGATAGAGTCATCTGTCTGTCATTTGTGTGTGTGTGTGTTTGTGTTGCAATAGAGTATAATAGATTCAAATAGCCTTGGCTTATGACAGATGGAATGCCTTTTATCTGTTCTGTGTACTGCCTGTGCATCCTTGCGTGTGTGTGTGTGTGTGTGTGTGTGCATGTGTATGTGTGTGCACTGTTAATGCTTAAGGTTTGAGAGCACTTTAGAATGTGCTATAATGACAGATTATCAGCTACTACAGCTGCTAGCATTTGCAGAATGTCACTACAGGCACAGAGGGAGAGACAAGGACAGAGACGAACAAGAGAATAAAGACAGTTACAGACTAGACTGGGGTAGAATAGAAATGACTAGACTAGAAATGACAAAATAAAAGTGAATTCAATTCATCCACATGACTGAAATACTTGTGCACTGTAAACAACATTAACTCGTGTTAAGCTATTGTTTGTGTTCTTGGGTAGAGCTTGGAGGAGGTATGACATGTTTTTTACAACACATCGACAGTTTGAATGAGCAGGGTAAGAACATCTTAATGGTCACTTGCTCTCTATGACTTGATATGTGTACACATCGGCACAAACATGTGTAATTCGTACTGTTGAGCTAGCAGGTTAAAGTCTTTATGTCCACATATGCAGCTCGACTGGAAGGTGACAGCAAAACTTAAGGTTAGCAGTCCATGTGTGAAAGGGTCTTGATGCACCAGATTGTTAAGGAGCCAAATCATTGATTGTTCAGGCAATTAATCTGCCATTGTGATCCTCCTCAAATCAATAAAGTCTCCAACAGGCTTTAGACACACACAGAGTTTTCTCAATGTAAGAAAATTGGCTACAAAATATCAGGAACTTAACTTTCAAAGTTACTTAACAAGCTTTTTCCTGATTCAATAGACTTTCTTTAAACTGTAGAGCACAGATCAAACTCTGACTTTGTAGCTCACTTGTACAACTTAAACCTGCACTTCTATGATACATAAAAGTTGTAATTCAGGTAGGCAGGTTCTAAACTATATTTATTCGGAATTTAATCAATGTGTCAAATAATGTAAGGACATTTCAAAAACAACAAAATCTGTAATATAATAAAGCTCTATCTACTGTCCCTAGTGTGTAGCGGTATTCCTGAATACTCTAATTACTCAATATTTTCATCTTAATGACCTCAACAGAGCCCCAGCTGTTAAGCTGGGATCTGTCTTTGGCACAATTGACATTTTTTAAATCTGTTTTATCTCATTTTATTCTTTTATCAGCAGTCATCTGTGGGTGGACACTTCATATTAAAACCCTGGACTTGTTTTTTGTTAACCTTCTTTACTCCTTTTCATCTTCCTTAAGCAGGAGACATATGTATTCCAGCTCGAACACTGATCTTTAATCAGACAGATGGTTGAACACACTACTTCAAATCCTCAGAGGGAAGAAAAGAGATTCTTATGTATGCTTTTTGTGGTCGATGAGAGACAAAGTGCAGAGAAATTAAGGAGGAAAAATAAGGTATTTAAAGAGAGCAAATGAGCAAAAATTCAGATGGATAAGAGTAATTTTTCTTTAAACCTATCTTTTTATTCTTTTAATGTACCTCATGTATCTCTCTATCCATCTCAGACCCATGCTCTGTCCCTCCATGCTTTCTATCCTATTCTTTGTTCTCTCTCTCGCTTTTGCAGCTTCTGACTGACCATTATTTCAGATGACTGCTTTCATCAATAACATGTTATCCAAAATTGAGACATTGAAGAATGTTTTGTGTGTGTGTGCCTTTTTGTTCCTTTATGTAGCTTTATGTGCACAGGTTTCTATAGCCAACCACTAAATCTGGCTGGTTGTGTGTATGTGGTGCTGTTCTGTTACGTTCTGAATAAAAGCAGCACACAATCAATATAGTTTGTAATGGTGTGACAGCCTGTCGGCAATATGCTTCTATCTGTTTGTGTGTGTGCCTGTGTTAGTATTGTGCAAGTGTGCATACAGGCATCTGGCTGTTTGTGATTTTATGAATGTTGACTGCGTGTTTTCTGTCTGCCAACTTAATTGCTAACTGTCAGGAGTTGTGAATGTATGTTGTAGGGTAAACTGTCAGCTTCCAGGTAGTATGGAGGAAAAACTCTGGTGAACAGCAGAAAAAAAAAAAAAGGATAAAGTAATGTGTGTATGTGCGTATGGGGTATGTGTGTGTTTTTGTGTGTGTCAGTCATTTGATTCATCAGTATCAAGCAGATAATTATTTTGTTCAAGTCTGAACCATGCCTGACTGCTCACACACATACACCCTGATACGCATCATCACACATGCCCATTAGGCCTCTAATCATTGCTGTCTCTTTCTGATGAATACGAATCAGTGTGTGTGTGTGTGAGTGCAGTGCAATGGTACTGGATGTTGGATCATTTTTATGCATGGATCATCATCTTCATCACTTTATTGTTGGAAGGACATATTCTGTGACATCCTATCAGATTCTGTTACATTTTACTTGATGCAGAAATTGAAGCCAATAAAGACCAATGAAGGTTTCAGCCAGAATATGTTAAACTCCTGTCTGATTACACAACAGCTGTTTTACAACTTGACTGCACCGCACATTTGCTCAGCTACCTGATTAAGACACAATGTCCAATATCCAGAGCATTATCATAAAGGAATGAGTGTAAAAAACAATATAAATGTTACATCTCAATTATTTTTAGCTTAAGTTTTATGTTTAACAGAAGTTAAATATAAAACATAAAAAGGATGTCATAATAAACATTGCATTTTAACAGAATTCTTTAGCAATCAATATGATATTACTTAAAATAGTCCAAGGGGGCAAATAAGCCCGAGATAATTTATTTAAAAGAAAAATGCCAGCAGTTAAAATTAGCGTCCATCTTATGCAGAGGCGAAACTTAAAGTGGATAAATGCTGCTTGTAATTCCTCATTGAACTGAACTGTGCATACAGCAACAGCAGGTTAAGATGGACAAAGGGGTCTGTCAGTTCACTGTTCTGGATTATTACAATGGAAATTTTCAATCATCTATCATCTTTTTTCCCTTTTAAAAAAAGTTAACTTAGTTGTTTACAACCTTTGTGATTGTATGACTGTTGTTGGCTATTTAAAAGACCAGATTTTTTAGCTTACTTGCTGCTTCTGTAAATTGTTACAGTTTCTTTGACGAACATTACGGATACAATGAGCAAGACTTTAAAACCCTTTTGTAACCTTAGTTTTCTTTCAGGGTTATTGGATTTAGAAATACATTTGTCTACTGTTTTGTTGTGTTACTTAGTGTAACTGTAAGCTTAAGTTTACTTCCTCCTCTGTGCTCACAGTGAAATACTGTCTAATTTCTGGATCAGTGCAAATTACACACCTCATAGCTCAGTAAGGCAGTGATCGCACAGACTGAATATAATGCATCAGTAAAGTGCAAAATAACCATCAGTGTCCATGGTAATGGAAAGACATTTACCAGTAGCTGCCTAATTAGCAAATTATCTCCATTCAAGGCTTTTTTTTTGTTGGCTTTTGACTTTAATGGCAGTCTGACTGACCATGATTTAGTATACTAACTCTGTCTCGCTTTCATTCCTGAACCTTAGACCTCTCTACGGTAGGATGCTGTCCATGAGGATGAATCAATGTCCTGAGGTCACACTGTTACATGTTGTGCACTGGCCTCTTCTAACGGTGGTAATAAATGGAGAAAATATTCTTTCGAGCTGCTATGTTAAACATCCTGGCATGAATATTTCAGTCAAACTCAAGAAAAGTCTAAAGAAATATTTTCAGCCCGTCGTCTGCTGTTGTCAGGTAGTTTAGACTGCAGCTTCCACATAGCTGTCATTCAGTTGTTGCTCAAACACAATTTGTAGTTTATTCTCATAAACTGTCCAGCAAACAGGTCAACAGTGCTGAAAGATGCTGTAACTGCTTCTACATGGGAGTTACTTTATCCTACAGTAACTGTTAGCCCTCTTACCATTTAGAGCTAAAGTCACCTCGGGGTAGGACTGCAACACATAAACATGTCCTTTCAGGGTAGAGCCAGCAGGCCAGCATCCTCACCAGCGTTTTTTTTTTTTTTTTTTTTTTTTTTTTTTTATTTTTTGG
>JAPZDY010000001.1:17293486-17310273 GCA_029783645.1 Ctenochaetus hawaiiensis | reverse complement strand
TGTTTTTTTTTTTTTTTTTTTTTTTTTTTTTTTAACTGACTGGTAGAACTTTATTTATCCCACATGAAAACTGACTTGACAGCACATGTAATAACATTGGAAAACTGAGCTGAAAATTGGCATTCTAACACAAGGATGCAGTCTTCAACACAACTGTCACACACATATACTATTTTATTGTAGTGCAGGTAGAATAATCTCCTTAAATGCAACACTTGTGAGAAAATTAGTCTCCTGTGGCCAGATCTCAAGGAATTCAGTTCTTTTATATTTTATCAATATTACCACCTTTTACCTGTTTCCACTGAGCTGAGATCACTGAGCTGGACATGCTTACATCTTGATTTCCTGCACTGGTGTTCAGGGTGATTGTCACTGTGGTTGGATCTCTTGGATCACATGTTTTATTTTAATGATCCTCTTTTGTTTTTTCAGTCCACATTTGTTTCAAGAAGACATTTGACCAGGTTCCTCATTTGCAGAGAAAGTTTAAATCCAATGGAGGCACAGTGGCTCAGAGCAGACAGAGGGGCAGTTACCAGCTCCAGTCTCCTATCTGTTGTTTTCATTTTCTCCCTGTGCTGTTATGAGTTTCCCCTTGCGATCCCATTTCCTCACACAGTCCAAAGACATGCCGGTCAGGTTGACTGTTAATGAGTGATTGTACATCCATGTTAGCCCTGTGACTGCCCAGCCATCTGTTTTGGTCTCTCACCACCCTCTGGTTAACACATACTGGGACAGACTCTGGCCCGCCAAACCTTGAAAAACAATAAACATGTAAAGAAAAACAACGAATGAATGCTCAAGATTCACACCTCGATTTAAAAAGAGCCTTAGTGTTAGTGTAATTTCTGAACATTTTATTGCTGCAACTGCAGCAGCCCCTTTTTTTTGCTTGTCAACAGCTTGTAGAGGCTCTTTACTGCTGATCTAAATGAATTGTTAAGAATAGACTCTACAAGTATCGGCCAGGCTTGCATCCTGCTGCTGTGTTTGCCCCTCATTGCTCAGGTGAATGGTGTGTATCCATCAGGAAATTTACTGAAGCTGCAAGATGCAATGTGCTGTAAAAGAGTATTTATAATGCTCTCTTGAGCTGCAATGAGCAGCAACAGTGCTTCTGAAATTTTTATCAAAATGTTCCTAAGAGATTAAGTCTTGATTGAAAATAAAAAAAAGGGTTAAATAGAAGTAATGATGAAAAACAAAAAGATGATTTGAAGAAGTTTGGGTTCTGTAACTGATTACATTTCAAAATAACTTTCGCCAACATGAAGGCTTTGCTGTGGGTTGTGTCCTGAAGCAGTTCAGGTTATCCAATACTTGTTTACTGGGCTGAGAGGCTAAAAAAAAATCAATTAGAAAAAAAAAGGCCCTAAATTGCTATTGTGGCAGCTCACCAATGACTCCACACAGCTGCACAATCTCAGCAAGAGAATTCTCCTGCACCTCGCTTTCAGGACAACTGTACTATTTTTGACATGGGGTCACCTCAGTACAAAGCCGAAATTTTTCTTGACAGTTTATTTTTGACTCGGGGTAGTAGAATCCCATTAAATCTTCAACGGGCACAATATTTATGTAAAAGTAGACCTCTCTTAAACCTTAGCCCCTTTGGGCCTGCAGCAGGGCAGAGTGTATCACTCCACCTCAGCTAAAACCCTCCATAGTCCTGAATTTCTGAAAATAAGTGTGGTCATAAGTGTGACACGATCAATGTGAATGGAGGCCTACAATGAAGCAAGAGAGAGTCAGACAAGAGGAAATCAGACAAGGTAATTTTTTGCCTTTCCCCAGTCTGGCGCTCTTCATCCTAAGCCATCTCAGTTTGTTATCATTTGCAGTGTGCTGTTTACTGATTTTATATTTTTAATTTCTGGGCACTTCATACTCTGGCTTTCCAGCTTATAAAAATGTGAAATTGAGTTGCAAAATATTGGATTTTCCATTCTGACTTGACTTCTATCAAGTTTAGGTTTGTCTAGGGAATGAGTTGGAGTCCACCCCGCTACAGGCGTGGACTTTCTCACACACACACACACAGACATACACATGCAGTTACTATACACCATCACTGTCAGCTTCCCATTTGAGACAGTTTGTTAGCCATTTTTTTACTGCAAAATAATGTACATACACAGATTCTGTCAAGTCTTTGAGAAGGGTACCAAGTAAATACCTCAACTTTATTAAAGACACATTTTGTTTTGCAACTATTGTTACATTTACAGTGGGTCAGTTGAGAGGTTGAATGAAAATATTGACCGTGCTGCTTTGTTAAAAATCATTGTGTGATAAGTGGGGAAAAAATCCTGTTTGTTGCAGTTTGTTGGGTGAGATTATGAGGAGGAGGTTAGTATTAGTTGCCACAAAGAAATGAAGCCTGTATCCATGCAGTACCCTTGGTAGGGGTCACCTCAGCTTGTTTTGTAGTCAAAGTGACTGACTGAATATAATTCATTAGATCTGCAGAGTGCTGACATTTAAACAGGGCTCAAATCAGATCTGATTTTTTAGGAGAACTAGGATTGAACAGTAGCACAGTTAGAAAAGTAGGGAGGCTGCTCTCTCACCAGAGGACCCAAGTGTAAATAACCATAGCAGAAAAAGAATAACCAGAGAATAACCAGAAAACTACTAAACAGCTGACCTGAAGCTTTTTTAAGCAGGACATCAAGCCTTCACTGGCCTCTCTGTAGCTGAGGCTGCAGTGAAGCAGTAGTAGAATTTAAAAGTTCTTCTATGTTTTTGTAAAATTCCGTTCATTTGACTTAAGACAGACAGACAGACAGACAGACAGACAGACATGTTGGGCATACTGGCAGACAGACACAGGTTTAAGGATTTAAATGTGTGCGATTATTTGCCTGTGCTGCTCAGCAGTGACTCAGCACTTCTGCAGCCTCAGCTTAACACAGGAATTCAGAAAGTAGTCCACCTTATTATAGCTGTGGGTTCTCCTGCACTGCTCTTACCAAAGGTCAAAACGGTCAGGGCTACAACAGCAGGCATAGTATACTACTTATTTTTTAAGATTTTTTTATTTTTTTCTGGGGAAGTGGAGGGGTGACTCAGGGTTGGTATTCAACCTATTATTGTTGCATTGTTGTTCAGATAAAGGAATAGCTATTGAGTGCACTGTGGGTTAAGATTGTGAGTCTGCTGACAGATACCAACCAGAAAAATATGTCTCAGATTGTTTGACTTTGGTGTAAGAGTGTATCTGTTTAGAATTTAGTATCAGAGTAAGAGAAAAATTAACATCAGTTTCTCCCCCGCTGTGAGTGTGCCCTGAGGAGACCCGAAAAATTCACGGCACTACAATTTTACTGGCTGACTGACTGAGGGTATTTCACTGTAGGTTTGGCTTGCACACTGCTCTTAATGTTTTAATAGCCTATTGAGCTGCTCTTAGCTGCTCTGCTGCCTGCTAATGACCTCAAAGTGATAACGCTTCACTTATCCCTTCAAAGAGCACCCACCCTTAAACAGAAACACTGTTTTCTTTTTTCTTTTTCTGATCTTGGACCTGTACGGTTCCAAATTTGAACATGAAAAATCTCTCTCCTAAAGTACTAGTAAGTACTACAGGAGCTAAAACTCAATAATGTGGTGGATTCAAAAGATAAAATACGGAGCAGGAGCCATGAAACTGAAGGCAAATTTGTATTAATGGGCAACATAGTTAGTAAGTTGAAGATTTGTAAACCCTGTGTTACATTTCCTGTCCTTTTGTCTTTCTGTCATTCTTTCTAATTCCTTCCTTTTTTGCTTTAGAGAATGAAGAAGCTAATCCAGTGTTGTTTTGGGTTGCAGGCTGCCCTTAATGTCTTTCTAAATGGCTCCATTTGGATCTATAGAACAGCATTGAGCCTCTTGCTAATGACCTTAGTGTGGTAATGCTTCAGCTCCTTCCTCTAAGTCTGCTGGTACAAAACAATCTGTGTTGACCATCTGGACACACACATACTCACAAACATATAAATAAAGACTAAAACATGTAGGCACATAAACACAGTCAAACATGGCTCACACAGTCAGTGAAATAGGTGTGCTTAAACATCATTCTGCTTCAATTGTTAAGACAGATATACCTGAGAAAATCACCTCCCTTACACAAAGAAGAACCACACACAGTCTGAAAAACAGTCTGTTTCTGATTCTGTTCTGCTACACTCCCTTTCTTTTTGTCCACAAGCTGCTTGCAATCTCTAATTCAACCTCAACGTTGTTATGTGTTCTGTCAACAACCTTAAATGCACTGACACAAACACTCATAGAGTGTGCTGCAAACAGCTCATCTTTTATTCCTCTTGGTTTGATTGTTATGCTCTACGTGACTCGATTGAAAGCCCAAATAAAATCACAAAGAGCCATCCTTTTTTCTGTTTAAAAAACTGTTATTTTTTCAAATGTATCCGTATTTTTTGATGATTGAAAGGAAGACACAAATAATACATTCATAATGCTTCTTAAATCTTAAAGCCTCCGGGTGGACAGGCTCTGCGTACAGGTTTAATCCTAAAATGCAAAATATATATCTCTCCATTTTGAGTAAACAGTTTATTTTTTAGGAAAAGAAATCGAACGACATATAAGCTGCGTATGCTGCAGCAGAAAAAAGCATGCATTTTAATTTAATTTTAGCTTTAAATGCTTGTATGCCTTTGAAATGTGTATTTATATGTGGCTACCAATTGGTCTTTAACTGTCTGTTAAAATAGTTGTCAAACTAATAGTTTGACTTCTGTTTGACAGCCAAAAAATGGTTTTTGTATCCCCCATAATACCTAGATAGTTGACGTGATCAGCACTGCTATTGAGGGATCAAAGTCTGCGTTCTTAGAAAAATGGCTAAGAAACATTTGAGGAATACTGACCATGATTTATCTTTAAACATTTTCACAGGAGCTCACGTGTTTTCATGGATCTTCAAAAGGAGTAGAAAAGACAATACAAAAACACATAGAGTACAATGGTTTATTAATGATCCCTGTGATTTGTTGTTAGCCAGCAGTTAAAACCTCGCATTGTTATTTTGCATCTTTTTCCCATTATTTGTAGCCATTTTGGAAGGACTAAACATTGCCAGAGGCTGCAACAGTCAGTGCATAATAAGATAGTAAAATGCTTTGCACAAGTATGAGTCTCATTTTTATGGAGGGATTGTCTTGAAAGTAAGTTACTGATGTAAAAAATAAACGTTATTCTTTTTCTTTCCACTATTGGCCTATTCAAATATCATTTTGCAGTGTTTTAAAGAGTGTGTGTATTTGTGTGAGTGTGTGTTCGTAGATTCATCCAAACTTGCGCATGAATACAGATTTATACAGTTACACGTGGCTTCCTTGCCATTCCTGTCATTATGGCAGCTAATCCCTCAGATGCCTCCATATCCTTTTACATTATTTGAACGTTTGCTTGCCATTTTTTATTTTTGACAAAGCACGACCAAAGGCTTAGCTATGCATTACTGATTCTGGCATGTTGAAATGGTTTCTTCTTCCTTATCACCTGCGGTAAGGTTTTTCCTTGCTATAGTGTGATTTGCCATGTGATGGATTCTCAGCCACAACATTGCATGTTCATGGTTCATTTCAGTCCTCTAATACAACAGAAACTCACTTATTGAGACCAGTTCTTTTCTCTGAGAGGTTTTCTTGGAAAAACAGCAGAAGTCTGCCATCTCCTATACTGTTCAGGATATGATCTACAGCTAATAAATAATTGATAAGCAGCAAGTAATAGAATACCAGTATTTTTACCAGTTTAGAGCACAGATTGATTATCCAGTGCTCTATGCATGCAACCACAGCTACAAATGTGCCTGCAAGTAAGGCATTTAACACTCAATATCTCAGTCTTCAACAGCAAAAAGGTGTTTGCAGGGTGCATAGTGCGTAGCTCCCATATGTGATTTGTGTAACTACAAATGCAAAAAAAAGGATGCTGCCAAATACAAGCAAGGGTGCTCTCATCTCACGAGTTTTGTTCTTTCGGTCTGCTCGCTTTCATTAAAGATGGATTATTTTTGAAAAACTAATATGTCACTGTCAAATTAATAGCTATACCTTTGGCATAGCGGCTTTAATTAAATAGGATGATGGGTGCAGCTCAGAACACTGGTTGTCTCTCCCTCTCTCTCATGCTGCTTTTATCATAAGTAAACCAGTGTTTTAGAAGAGAATATTTCCTCCCACATTTGTTGCCTCCTGCTTTAAGGAAGACACTGCTCCTGCTGCCTTCATTGCCTTTTGGGGATTTTTAACCAATCATTTCCTTTTACTGTAGATTAATGATTGAGAAACTTGCGTGCTTTACCTTTTGCAACATTCCTTTCACATTTCAGCCTGACGAGGGTCCCCCAGATTCTTGTGTTTGATGATTAATTTTCACTATATGTGTATGTTTTTTTTTTTTTCAAAACTGCATGTAAATGCTCAGTTAACAACCTATTGAACTAGTGACAGTATGGTGCTTTATAGGTACAGCATCATTGTTCCACTCATGAGGAGAAGCCTGGCGTTTGAAGAAATGTAAAATTTGAGGACTGTTTGGATGATTGAGACCAACTTTCTTCATACTTTGTTATTTAGTTGCAGCAATCATGAGATAATTAGGATGGCAGAGGCTGGTGATTTACAAAAAGGATTTTTATTGTTTATAAAATATTACTTTTTAGTAGATCTTCTTAATTTAATGTCATTAAAATGCAACCCATACCGTAATGTGAAGCTGTCAGTGCTCAAGAGGCAGTAATGACAGGAAGAGGCAAGAAACAGAACAGTATTTACATCCATACTGTAAATCAGTGTAAATTCTAAGGGTGACAAAGCACAAGATTTACCCTGCAGGAGTTCAAAATATAATCTAACAAAACCTGAATTTGTCTGTAATATCAACTTTCCATATGTCTGTGCTTTAATTATTTTGATTTTGGGGTTTTGTTTTAGGTAATTAAGCTGTCATTTGAGGAGTTTGACCTGGAGAGAGGATACGACACATTGACTGTGGGAGATGGAGGGAAGATCGGTGACACTCGGAGGGTACTTTATGTGTAAGCATCACTTACTGCATATGTTCTGGCCTATAATGTACAACTATAGACATGCAACAGTATAGAACAAGTTAATGGTGTCGGTCAAAGGAACAATTGGAGACATATGGGGGCTCACAAGGAGGTTTACATTAAATATATATTTGACTGTGTAAATACTTTATGGTGTTATGATGGAATTGTTGGAGTACACAGGCTACACTGAAGTACACAAGGAAAAATGAAAATGTAGACTTCTTTAACTGTGCTAGAAGGAACAATGCTATTCACAAATGATATTTTAGGTATTGTAGGCATTAATATTTTAGCTGTGTAAATATTTAAACCCTCTTTTAAGTCAAACATAGAAAGTGATGAATGAGCAATGTGTATAAACAGTTTGTGTAAATGTGTATATTTATGTTTGTGTGTGTGTGTGTGTGTGTGTGTACAGACTTACTGGCTCCAGTGTCCCTGACCTCATCGTTAGCTTGTCCAATCAGATGTGGCTACACCTGCAGTCAGACGACACAATCGGCTCAGCGGGGTTCAAGGCAGTTTATGAAGGTATGAGCTTCTTCACAATAAATCTAACTCTTTTAAATTCAACTGTTCACGTCAACTTTTCTGTCTCACACCTTCTCTTTTGTCTCTGAGACACACACACACACACACAGACACACACCCACTTATGTGCACAAACAAATATATACACTCACATAATGGAGTGTGAAAGTCATGGCGCTGCTGACGTGGTCATTCAGAACTGTTGTTGTCCGCCCTTGTGTATACACGTGAGTGTGCGCGACTGTGCATTGCAAGAAGGTAATAAATGAATTATGAGTCAATCAGTTGATCGTTTTGCTTGGTTATTTTTCATATTATGCCAAAGCTGACTCTGATAGGGATAAAGATAGTGACAGTCACAGTGAGTGAAGGTGAGAGGGAGAGATATAGATGTTCCTCTAAATACTTATTATTTGGAACAATCTACTTATTATATTTATACATCTCATTACTTACTGCTTCATATCATGCCAATACTGCTCTTTAAATCACATTGAAGTGATTGGAAGTGAGCTAAATCGAATTCACTTTAAACAAAGAGGTGAGACGGGTAGAGAGAAAGAACGGTAATTTGATAAACATGTAGACAGAGGAGAGAGACCATAAGAAATTGACAGAGTGGGACAGGAGGGGACAAAATGACAAATTTAGCGCAAAGAAATAAACTTGTCTGAAAGAGAATGAGGGAATGTGAGAGAGCAAGAGAGACAGAGAGGGAGTGATTGGGATGAAGGTTTTGTGTTGTTGCTGACTGTGTTTTCCAGGGTCAGTTAAAATTCAAGGGGCACACGGGTTACAGAAACCTGTTTGTCTGCATGCAGCTGTAAATGCAGGCAGATGATGTTCTACATCATGTTTCCAAGTTTCCTCAGCTTAACACAAGGCTAAGATGGAGCTGCTCTTTGTATGATGCATACCTGAAAACTTTCCTTTTTTACAGAAATTCACAATTTGAGTGTCAACAAAGTCATTGAAGTGGATCTTGTAGATCCAGAGTGCTTTTTAAAAATGCCCAGTATTATTCACACTGAAAATTAACATGCATTTTTATTCTTGTCACGTCTGGAAACTACAGTACGGAACTTAATTTGCTAAGGCTAAAGTTAATTATGTAAGGATAATGGTCAATGGTGTGGAAGAGTTTGCTGTGAGTCAAGTTTGATTACCTGCAGCCTGAGCGAATGAAGGGATAACAGCACAATAGCCAATGCCTCACAGAACAAAACAAGGGAATGCAAGGTTTTGAACAGTTTAAAGCCACCTTCTTGATATGTAACTAGCTAGCATTAGCAAACTTGATTGCGTTTCTCATTCAGCTGATGAAAAGTTACTAAGAATATTTACTTAAGTATTTCATAAATATAAAGTCCTCAATTACTGCTTTGTATTTTAGAAAGAGGAATTGTATTTACTGAGCTACATATATGTGTCAACTTCAGTTACTAGTTACTTTGCAGATTCAGATTCAAATTAAAAAAATTGTGTAGTTACATAATAAATTAATAATAATTGTATTATATCAATATGTATTTGCTATCTTGGAAGAAATTAATTTCAATTTTTTTAAAATGAAATCTATACATATATTTTTTTCCAAGTTTAAACAGCTGCAGCATTATGGCAATAAACACATTAATGCATCAATAATTAATCCAGTAATACAACACAATGTGTATTATTGTTAATTTAGCAATTCTGCTTTTAGTACTTTAAGTATGAATTAAAGTATATTTTATTTGCTAATTCTTTCATTTTACTTAATACTTTTAATTTAGAACATTTGCATGTGTGCCAACTTATCCAGTGGTGCATCTGGCCGATTGGTACACATTAGGATTAAAAGAATCAAAATGCAGTAAAAACAAGATTTTAATTTGCGCTGTAAAATAACCTCAAAATGCTCAAAAAGGCTTCATTTGCGTAGATTTTTTTCTTAATTTGCATTGCCCTCAGGTCTCCTACCTTTAGATTTGTGTCTCAAGATACTTTAACTGCCCTAGAGTTTGCAGCATGGATGATGACATAAGATAACCACAGTTACACACTCAACTATTGGCTTTTTTTATCTTTACAAATTATGTGTAACTTTGATCCTAGGTAAGTTTTTCTCACCTCTGCCAGTATAGGTAGGGACCAGAGGGTTGTAGAAGCTAAAAGGAAAGCCATAAGATTGAAATTTGATATTTCTGAAACTAGATTTGACCATTTATGGATAGAGAAGTTATTCTTCTCCTGTCCAGTTTGTGTTTAATTTGGATATTCTAACCTTTGTGAGATTGTGTTCATTCATCCTGTATAAGCTGAGTCTGCCTCTGTCTAAACCCATATTCTAGATTTTTTTTGTCTTTTTTTCTTTTTTTTTTTTTTTTGGGTCTGACCACCAATGAATAACACCGCTTTAAACAGCAAGAATCCCCCGTGTCCACAAACAAACAAACAAACAAAACTTAATGACCTCTAGATGACCTTGTAGTTTTGGATTTTTCTCCAGGGTAACGGAAAAACTGCCTGTGGTGTGTTTTGTGTGTGTGCCCTTGCATGTATATATGTGATGCTGTCACATTGTATAATGTCAGCATGTTACACACTTTGATCAGTGTTCCCCTGAGAGCTCTTAGGTTTTCAGCCCCGCAGGAAAACCCAACACATTTATGTCTATGTCTGTGTGTGCGTGTGTGTGTTTGTGTGTAGCTGTCTTGCTTTTAAATGCTGTCATGTTACACTTGTTAAACACTGCAGCTCTGTATGTGGCTTTGTGCATGCATGGGTGTGTTTGTAAGCTTGGGAGATAGTTAATATAAACACATACACACGTGCACACACACTCAAACACACATAGCCCATTATGATAATTGAAGCTTTTAGTGAAACGCTGCTGCCAAGTTTTCAGGCTGATGGCAATTGGTTTTGAAGAGAGTAACGATGTAAATAATGTATTTACTTTTTTAACTCATCAAACTGAACTGAAAATTAGCACGTAATGCCTCTAAGATGCTTCTATAGAACCATGCTTCTATATAAAAAGTAAGTATGAAACATTAGCACATTTGGATAGCATCTTTATCACATTATTTACCTTACTTTGTTTTTGTAAAAATCATCTCAAAACATTAACAATATGTAAACATCACCACTGTAAAAAGAGTTCCTCTGTCGTCATCTGCAGTACATTGATTGCTGTCTGACAGCTGATGTTCTTATTTGTGTAAGAAACAGTGAAAGAAACAAACAAGGGTTTTCTTAAGTCCTGCATGCAGCTGCTTCAACATGTGATGATAGCATGAGTTTATAGGGAGAAGTTTAGACCACAACTTGTTGACTTTAGTTGATTACCTACATCTAGTTGTTTTCTGTTGTCTGCATATTGCTTTTCATACCGTACTTACACAAACTGAAACCAAATGTGACTGGAACACACTGAATTCCAACTTATCCTTTGTGCTATTATTGTGAATGTGGCTGACAGTGATGCTAAGTTTATTAAATGTGTAGTTTATGAACAAAATAACCAGTAAGAATGTCACGCAATTATCCATCACTGTGTTGTTTCTCCCTTATGCTTTATAACATTTGAGTACGTTTATCTTTAAAGTTTTGGTTTCATTATCTAGTCTGAATTATGTGGATTATTTTGTATCATATGTGTCTGTCGGAAATTATGTTACAAGAGGCAAAAAAATGTTATTTTGAGTTGTAAATCTATGCTCCGTACTTGTGTAAAACTTTAAGACAAAGACAAAGAATGAGTGAGAAAGGCTTTGCCACCATAATGACAGACTTACCAGAGGCTCAAGATCTCTGATATCCATCCTGACATCCGTCAGCTGTGTGACAACTAGCTGAGGGCCACACACACACACACACGCACACACATGCACACGCCTTCCATCTCTTTGCGTATTCTGTTCTTGTGAGCGCACTTCCATCCCAACACATAGTAAAAGTGTAGAACATGCACGCATGCACACACACTCTCTCACACACACACCCACTGCTCACCTTGAGATGTATTTGCCCAAAGCGAATCCAGGAGCATGGTGGAGCATGTGTTACAAGATGACAGACGTCTGGTAGAATGTCAAATTTTAAAGGAGAAACGAATGAGTAAAGAGCAGCAGATAAAAACATAGTGCCATTAAGGGAAGAAGGGATAAAAAACTAGGGTGACAAAATGAATGGAATATGATTGCAGGCCAGTTCAGCAGTACTGCTAATGTGACACTCATGCCAATAAAGCACAGTGTATTGAATCAGATTGCGAAAGCGGGAGTGATAAGAAGAAAATTGAACGCAGTGGGAGAGAAGGACATGGACAATTTGACAGGAGGAAAGACAGAAACAAATAGATAAAGATGAAGAAACAAGAGAAGAACTGGGAGTGTGAACACGTGTGTATGAAGCAGTCTTATTTTATACCACGTTGAACACATTAGTGTTGCTCGCTTCAATTTTCACCTCCTGCCGGCTACTTAACAAGAGCACACATGGATCAGTGTGTGTTTGCCACTTGTGTGTCTCCACTTATTGTTTTGCCTTTCACAATTAAAACTGAATTACACTACAATTACCCTGATGACAATTAGCTGTGAGACAGGAAACAATAAAATGAATTTCTCATCGGTTTTGCTTCATTTCTTGACACAGCAAATCATAATAATAGACTTTAGACATGTTGACTTTTGTTTTGGCTGCTCCACACAGCCATATTAACATTGCTGTTAGTCCTCCTTTTAAGACTTTTTCAACCTGCTAACAATCAAGATGGTTTACCAGCTCTCTTCCCAAAAAAGTAACATACAAGTATGACTCCTTTCTTTTCACTTTTGGTCATATTAAAACCCTGCAGTGGATAGTCCAGTGAGACTTTGGAAAAATCTTTTTTTTCCTGGACAAATTCACAGTAACCATAACTGCCTCTACTTAGTGTATGTCTTTGAGTAGCTATATTCTTTTGAGTCTACAAGTTGCAGATAAATGTTATCAAGACCCTTTGGATTGGCTTCTTGTAATCAGCTCTTTTGGCATTGAAGTGGATGTAGCATAAATGCACAGCACATGCATCAGTACCAGCTGTTCAAAGTCCTGCTGCCAACTTCTTCTTGGTTTAACGGTTTTCCCCCATGGTCCAAAGCCATTACCAGTGACAAAGTCTCAAAAGAGTTGTAAAGTAATAAGCATTTTGAGACAAGGCTGTAAAATTGGTAAGCTTAAGAGGCAGAAATATACACGACAAATAAACAGGAACATAAATACAAAATGCTTGGACTTTTGCCATTCAACCCCACCTCACAGAGAACATGAGACGAACCCTTATCTGAATGTCACAATGTCACATGTTGACATTAATTATCAGCATAAAACATGGCTCTCTGTGTCATCTGTGTTGCAGAGATTGAACGCGGAGGCTGCGGTGATCCTGGGGTGCCGGCGTTTGGTCGCCGTAGTGGTGATCGCTTTCAACATGGTGACGTGTTGACCTTTTTCTGCCAGTCTGCCTTTGAACTAGTAGGAGAGAGAACTATTACGTGCCAGCACAATAACCAGTGGTCTGGCAATAAACCCAGTTGTGTCTGTAAGTGCTCATACTTTTATGTCTGTGTTGATTGTTAATGTTTTCTTGTTAATTGGATTTTATATTATTATTTTCCTTTTTCTTTCTTATTCAGTGTTGTATCTGTCTGTCTTTGCCTTTCGGCTAGCATTATTGCCCAATTACCTATCAAATGAATCTCTGTTCTTCCTGCCTTTCTTTCCTTCTTCCTTTGTTCCGTCCTGTTTGTAGTCTCTTGTTTCTTCAACTTCACGGCTCCATCAGGGACAATATTGTCCCCAAACTACCCAGAAGAGTATGGGAACAACCTGAACTGTGTGTGGTTGATTATCTCTGAACCAGGAAGCCGCATTCATCTCTTATTCTCTGATTTTGACCTGGAGCCACAGTTCGACTGGCTGGTGGTCAAAGATGAAGGTAATTATATCCTAATTTTTAACCATATTTTTTTAAATGTTTGTTTCTATGTTGAGCCTTAGTACATGTATATGTACAAATTCTGAGTGGCTTAAAAATGAATGATTATGTGTATACAACTTAAAAAACGGTAATATGGGTGTGTGAGGAGAATTTTCAGACAGGATTGGTTGATAAGTAGAAGTTTGGATGGATGGAAGAGTATCTCCAATGTTTTTTTATTGTTATTTCACTTTTCCATTGCACACAGAACCAGGGCAATTAGATAGCTGTTCCCCAATGTAATTAAGATTATTGATTTAAAGTGAATCCAGTAACGCCCTGGTATGACTGGCTGGTCATTAAAGATGAAGTTGTGTTAAATTGACTGGCTGCAAACCTGTCTCTCTGCAGCAATTTTATTTTGTAGCAGTGTTTTGAAAATTACAGGGCAATTAGTGCTGTTGCACTGGGCAAACTGAAATTAAAGTTGTTTTTTCAAAGTCTTCCAGTTTGCCCCTCTTGGTGATAGTTTATATGCTGTCACACTGAAACAACACTGTATGTCTTCTTCTCAGAAATTACAAGCAAGACTAACACAGGACTCTAAAACTGACACATCCTCTTAAGTAAATTAAAGCTTTGAAATCATTATGATTTATACTCTCCAAAAGACCTGCTTGCAAACTCTATAGGTTAAAAAGTATGCAACAAAAATATTGCTTCAAAAATCATTGAAACTCTATGTAAAGTTTTAGCAGTCAAAAATAATTCAAGTGAAAGCCAGAGGTGCATTTAGTTTAGTTTAATATGACAATGTAACCAGATCTACCAAGATAAACTGGATTGTTAATTAGATAGTTATTGATAGTTGTATAATCAAAAGAAAGAAATACTAGTAATGGGTTGGTCTTTAGAAGGTTAACTACCAGTGTTCTTCAGTCACTACGCTCCTTTTCAGAAACAAACATACACCACCACATACACACATTTGATGGAAACCAGTGGTTCATAAGAAAAAGTGTATTTGGGGGTTTATTTTAAGGGTTAGTGACCATTTTGAGAACCAGATCACTTTTGTTTCATACATTTTGTTTATTTGACACTGATCATATAAATCTGTCCTGCTGTCACACATTCCCCTGTACAACATTTGGATTATTGGTATCAATAACTTTGCAGTCATGCAGATGCTGTTGTGACCTCCAGTCCACTGTTATTCCTCTAAATATGCATACAGAAAAAATTCAAATAGACGCTTTTGTCAAGAAAGAAAATAAATCTGCATCTCACTGCAATAAGATAAAAGTTTCTCTGCATTGCAAAAAACCCCAAAGGCTTTCTATTCAGCAAGGATTTCATGTGACCTTGACACTCATGATTTTTTTTCTTCTTTTTCGTTCCTGGATATAAAAACAGTGAAATAGTAATAATAATAAAAACAATTGACAAGTAAAAGTGAGCAGAGCAATGACAGTAATAACCCATACATTTCCTTAGCTGGAAAAGAGTAGTTTGCAATCCAGCCTAAAATGTGTAATAATGTTTTAAGGTTGTTTTTTTTTTTTAGCAATATGTACAGTAAATGGTTAACATTATCCAAAAGCCATTGTTGTCATCTAAAATAAGAGAAGAAAGTGATGGACTGTTACAAATGACTGCTTTCTAAATCTCTTCTCTAAGATAAGACACCGTAGGACCTTGTCGCTCTTAGCTGTTGTCACGTTGATTGTCTTTCCACTCCTGAACTCTTGCCTATCAATGCAATAACACGTGAAAGAGCTTTTGGATTGCTAAAGAACAAAGAGACTGGCGCTTTGTAACTCAGTTTCTGTGTAGCCTAATTGAGTCTAAGTGCATGGATCCAAAACTCCAAGTCAAGGAGAAAATAAAAAGAAAACTTTCAGTGCAGGGTTGGTGAAGAATTAGTTTTATTACCCAAGTCTTCTTAAAGGCTCCTCTCTGTCCCTTGCAGGGTTTTCAGCTCACACTGCTTTCATTGCACTTTTTGCTGTTTGATTTATATAAGGATTTTAATGTTACTTTCAATAAAGTGTGTTTATTTAAAAGCGGAATCTAAAACGTACTGCAGTAGACAATAGTGATTGCTTTCTGTTATGTTTAAAGGATACATCCTGCTTTACTAAAACAGAAGACTTTGCATATGCTGCAGCACATGAACAATGGGATACAACAAGTGGATTTAAACTTAACACAATGTAGATAAAACTAATTTGTATGCTCATCCAGGGACTTTTTGTGTTAAGACACAGGCTTTGGCCCATCAGGAGCATCTAACCATAACCTCTAACCCAAGCATAAGTTGTAAAAGCTATATATATGTATATGTCTCCCCTAAAATACTGAGGTGGCAAAGTCTGGAGCTGTATTTACAACACTTTACTGAAGTATCCTGGAAATATTTTAGGTTTATTATAGGAATATTACAGGCAGCAGTGTGTCTATTTGATCTTCTCACTCACCTGTGACTAAACATTGCTACAACTCAGTTAAACTTATTGTTAACATTTTATGTGTAAACATTCAAATTTTAGAACAATGAGCACTGTTCATACACAAGGCAAGTTTATTTATATAACACCATTCAGACATAAGGCAGTTCAAATGCTTTACATAGGCATAAAAATACATTTAAGTGTGCCATTATGAAAAGCTTTAAATTTCATTTAAATAACAAAAAGCAACAATAAATAACCAAAAGCTTCCAAGAAATGGTATTTCAAAGATGAATAAAAACAAAAAGAAACAAGAAAGTTAACAATTGAAAATTAAAAAAAGAAATTCTATGTAAAATAAATAAATGAAAAATAAGTAAAAGACAAAAATTACTTGAGTAAAATTAACCTTTGTATCTTTTTTATTGGAAAATTACTGTAAACTGTAGCCCTGCAAGCCTTGCAATAAGATACAATTATGAGTTTCAGATTTACTTTGATTTGTTTGACTTTATTCTCTAATTCCATAGAACTTTGTCTTTATTAAGGTGAATAATATAAAGGGCAATAGAAACTATATATCTTACATAGTGCTTAATTTTTTTCTGAGCATTTCTCAAACTCCTCATGTGGTTCTTTATTTAAAGCACTGCCATATCCTGACACTATTCTACAGTTTATATGAGTGGGCGACCATATACCAGTCCCTCCAGGAATTCGCGATGTTGTGATCGCAACAATTAACGCAAATTCAACCAATCTCTGTGAATTCTGCGCG
>JAPZDY010000001.1:17241688-17269255 GCA_029783645.1 Ctenochaetus hawaiiensis | reverse complement strand
CGTGCATTACGTTTGCGCTGGGGACTGCTATGATTGGTGGAACTCACGGGAGGCTGGCTAAAATTGCGGAAAAGTCGTGGTGATTGGACAAAATTGCAAGGTCGCGCAGAATTCACGGAGATTGGTTGAATTCGCGTGATTTGGTGCGATCGCAACATCGTGAATTCCTGGAGGGACTGATTATTATATGTTTGCATCTGTAATTTAATCCAACCTGGAGAGAAGAGGAAGGCATTTGCTCTTTTTAATGTGCAGAGTTAATTTCTTTATCATCCTATGAAACAGTTATTTACAGTTAATCGCATTCGTAGTCCCTTTCCGTTTCTCAAAAAAACTTAAACTATATACATGGATAAATAAAAGAAAAGTCATCAAAAATAAACCAGTTATTCATATTGGAGTGCAGGAATGAGTTAAAAGGTCTCGTAGCTTGAGGGAAAAAAGGGAAAAAGCTGCCATGAAATCTGTGGTGGACATGTCTGTATCCCTTACCAGATTGCAGTAGGTTGAGCAGGTTGTGGCTGGAATTAGTGTTGGGCTCTGCACAGGCACCTGACTTTGCCAATATCACAGATACTCAGTAGATGGGTGCTAGTCATGTTCTTGGCAATAATAATTGTCCACTAAGAAGTCCTCCTGTCCTGAGCCATACATCCAATGCCAATATATGAAGTTTCCAGTCAGGATGCCTTCAGTTGCTCCACTGTAAAAGTTGAAAAGAACTTGGCATGAACATGTTTCCCTCTTAAGATTCATTAGGAGATACAGTCATTTACATGCTTGCTGTACTAGGGTGGAGATATGTGATTTCTATATCAGGTTCTTTTAATTCCCATTTCCAGGGACTGACAACTATTCACTCGCTTCACTGATATTAAAGTGGTGTGTTTCTTTGCCACCATTAAAAAAAGAAAGAAAAACTAGCTCAGTGGTTTTGCTGATGTTGAGCAGTAAGTTGTTCTCTGTCCATGATTTAGAGATGGTCTGTTTACTCCCGGTATCATTTCTGATCATTGATAGAAGTTTGGGCAAAAATAGCTGTGTTGTCCACAAACTCGACAATGGAGTTCTTTCCATGTCAGAGTTACAGTCATGGATATACTGAGTGAACGGGAAAGGGGTGAGTACACAACCCTGGGGGGCTCCGGTGTTAAGCACTAGAGTGGAGGAGGTGTGACCGCCAATCCAATTTGTCTGGGGTCTGTTTGTGAGAAAGTCCAATATCCAGTTGCAGAGAGTTCATTCCAAAGCCTTTGACATAGTATTTACTGTAATAAATTGATTCCTTATCAGAAAATAACAGGAAAAGAGGAAGAGAAGACAAAGAGTAAGTAGAGATCACAAAAGTTAATGAGGACACACTGAATGCTAACACAGCAATCAGAAAGTAATAGGAGGCCCCAAGACTGAATTGCAAGAATGACACATCACATTCACTATAGGGCATACAGCTATATTAGGTTTCTGGCTTCAGTTTTGATGATGGGGGTCATAAGTTACAGATGACAAGTAACTTTTTAAATTAAATGAAAGGTAAGTGTTTGCTTGCAGTCGTTCCCTCTTTCTGAACAGCCCAGCTATTGCAATACAGTGATGCATGGTGATGTCTATACAGTACAGTGCAAAATATCCCTGTCATAAAACAACACACAAGTGAACATGTTGGTAAGACATGACAACAAATGTGTAAATGTTATTAAAAATGAAAATGCGCAATAATCTGCACACACAGCTGGAATGATTTAATGTACACAGCTGGTCTAGCATCCTGCTTATTAAGATCATTTTTATTGTTTTTTATATTTTTTTGCATGGACATTTTAGAGCATCATTAGTTGTTTTACAAAAGGGTTTAATATGTCAATCTAGATGCTGAGACTTGTGTAAAAATATTTCGACTTTAAACTGTGCTCCAACATCTTGTGAGCTTTTCTGTAGCATTGTCTTCTTACCAAAATCTCAATGTTATCCAGAGTATAAATACTCCTGAGTTTTTCTCAACTCTAAGGCCAAACATCTACATTTTTGGCCCACCAGTGGTACGGATCAAAGATAACTAAATCGTTGCTTGATTTTTTTTATACAGCCAGCATTTTTTCTTCCTGTGTGTAACAGCCAAATGAGGCTGCTAGCATGGCTGTCGACCTTTAGTCTCATAAATTATGTATACAAAACAGGACAATCAAGCAGTTTTGGCTCTAACACATGTTCCACCTGAGCATTCCTCATTTTTAAAATACAGGGTGCAGTGAAAAATTTGTCACATTAAAAGTGGTAATTATGCAAAAGATAGCAGGTGCCTGACATGATGAAGTCTGGACTATAGTCATCTTGTGTGATGCTGTGGAAATAAGGGGAGACCAGTAATGTGCATTATGTCTCTTGATGTAACTTTCCCAAAAATTAGCAGAAAGCATAACTATAATTAACTGGAAGGAAAGCCCCTAAGTGCCGCTTATGCTAGCAATTAGCATGCCACTCCCCAGGCTAACAGTAACAAAGATAATGCCCTGTTACTGCAGCAGAATACTTTGAACACAAACCATGTGTTTGACAGTTCCAGCAAGCTTCAGGCTAAAATCTCTTGTAACAATATGAACCAACTCATTACAATTTCTTCTGCTATTGGCTAAGGTTTCACCCTGGCACTGTTAAAGAAAGGCTAACCAAACTCAATTCGCCTAAAATTACCCTCTAATACAGTTCTTGACCAAATTTGCTCAGATATAATCCAACCCTGAAGAAAGATGAGAGAGAGGGAAAGAAACAAAGTGGGGGTGTGCAGGAATTGTTCTATGAAAATAGGGGTGATAGGAGAGCAAGCGAGAAAGAGAGAGTCAGACCGACACAGAGAGGAGGGGTGGCAGATGTTGACATGTTGATTTATGAGCTGCAGGGCTTTTCATTAACCATACTGAGTTTTACCAAAACAGAGAGAGGAGGAGAGAAATATAGAGGGAAAGAAAGAGAAAGACAGACTGCTAGGTTGCAAAACTGGGGAACCCTGAGCGATCGAACGGGAGGGAATAATAGAGAAGGAAAAGTAATAATCCTGAAGATACTGATACTGTGATAGCATTTTTTTAGGCTTTTGCTCATGTATCCATTCTTCTCATGTGTGTCTCTCATCCTTATATTTATTCCTTTCCTAACCACACGCCCAAAGTAGTGTAGTTCCTGTTTTTGCTTCATGTAGAGTTGTCTCCTCTAACTGGCAATTCCTGCAGAGACTGAACTGTTGCCGTTTTCTTAGGTATTCCTGCCACCTGCAGACCTGTCACCACCAATCTGTGGGAATGTCGCAGGCTGCCAAATATAAGCACGAGCAACTCACATTTACAGTAAATCCCAGCTGTGAGATAGTAATGGGGGGTTTCTTCAGAGTTGCAGTTGAAAGTAGACTGAAATTCCCAAACTGCTGCTTTTCCACTGTACACATTAATGCTGCATCTGTAATTTATGACCATTAGGAGGAGGAAAGTAGACTCTAAAACAAACTGAAGTGGCTCAGTCTTAGTGTCAAAAGTTGCTCTTAAAAGTCCATCTACTAATAACTGTACATATAAATTTCTCTGACATCTGCTGTATATTTTTTCACTCTGCTGTAGGGTTATAATGCCTGCATGTGCCTATTTTACCTGTTTTATAGTTCGTAGTGGTAGGAAAATTGATGCTTATCATGCCATGTACTTTTGATTGTCTGAAGTATTACATTCAACAGTATTAGTATTATTTTAAAATATGTATATCCAAATTATGTCAAGTTTCATGTCACTCAGGACTTTGCTCTGTATGCTCAATGTGTTTTAAAATAACATTACACTTAAATATACAAAAATATAGCAAAATACATACCTTGCTTTTGACACCAGCACCGTTCATCTAATTAGATGTCTGCTAGCATATTTGGTTTCCAAACAACAAACACAATTTATTGATGGCACAAGCAACAGACCTGTGCATCATGCTATGTTTTGGTGAAAACAAAAGCATTAAGACTATATTAAGAGTATGAGTAAATGCGTCACACTAGTGATTTGTTGACATTAACCTTAAACACGACCCAGCTTCCTTGTGTTGCCAAGCTGCAAAGATCTCTGGGAGTCATTACTCCATCCTCTTATCCGCTTATCTCACAGTGCTCATTTGAAATAAATGACCGCCAGCTGTTTTGTCTCTTGTTTGTGCTGCCAGTGTGAGAGAGTTACAGGTTAAAGCAGAGCAAATGATGAGAAGCAAAATTGCTATGATACTGAAATGTAAACATCTTTATCCATTTTTTTTTTTTTTGCCAACGAAAGAAAAAAGCTGATCAACAAAGGGAATACAAATTAAGTCCAGTCCAGTGGTGTTTCTTTGTTACTATCTAAACTATCCTGTTTTTTACTTTCCTCTTTAAGTGCTGTTTTCATCTCCTCTAATATGCATAACAGCATCATAAACCAAGTCACACACAAAAACATTGACTTGCTTAGTTAACAGTGGAGAGCTGCATCCTGAGACTTCCAGCTTTTACTGGTGATTTCTTGGAAACACACTGCATTGCTTATAATGGCTTCCTCTATTAGAAAGAATCCTCTTAAGAAGCATAATTTTTAAAAATAAAAACAAAAATTTGGAACACTTTTTACAGCTGGAGACAAACGTAGCTGTCAATAAACTGCTTTTATTCTCCATTGAGAGCTTCAGTATTCCCCTTTCCCAGTGCAGGAATAAATTGATACTCATACTTTACTGTTTCTCAAAGTTATTATACCGGCATTTAACTGCGAAATTCAAAGTAATTTTGTACAACAGTGTCACTTCACAAATTTTTAACTGTTGAAAAGAACGTTTTTAGTAAGGTAACCAATGTGTTTACCCAGTATGAAACCCCTCTGTGTTTTGTTTCTTGTCTCTGGAATTGAAAAAAATTCTCAATGTTTTAACATGAAACTCTGGTTTTGTCTGTTGTTAGTCCCCTTACAGCTTACATTTGACCTCAGCAACTTTCATATGATATTTTAGGCTTTGTATCATCCTTTTTTCCAGAAACAGGGTGAGCATTTTTTTCCCTATTTTTTTTATTGCCTGCTTTGTTTGGTGACTCACTTGCAAAGAAAAGGCACAGGTAACACAGCAATGCCCTGCAATTTTGGTTTCAAGACAAACTACATTTTGTGCCATCATTTATTATTGTGCACCCTTGCTCTATGATATTCTAATCAGGTAAATTTGTAGATGTGTATTCACACTGAAACCTCCACAAATCCGAACAAACTCTTATAATTCCTGTTTTTCCATTCATGCTCTTCTGTTCTGTCTCTGTGTTTTAAATTCCAGGTGTATGATGGAGAGAACACCTCATCCCGTCTCCTTGGCAACTTTACACGTAACAGCATGATGGGTCATGTCATCAATAGTACGTCCAATCGCTTGTGGCTGGAGTTTAACAGCAATGCATCGGGGACTGATCAGGGCTTTCGTCTCACATACACAAGTAAATTGATGGAGAGATTTTAAATGAGTGTCATCTGATTTAAGTGCACCAATAAAGCAATACAATTTTGTTTTCCTGCTATAGTTACTATTACAGCCATGTTTTCTTCAATCAAGTGTGGCCATGGAAGAAAGTACCCTTCTCTTTTGCTCTGACTCTGCACAGTTTTTGCACACTAACACACAAACGCAATTTCCTAAATTTTGAATGGCTCATTATGAAGGTCCTTGTAAAGAGATGTTTTTAATTGAAAACTAGAGTGGTTGTGATTGTGCTAGATTGCCTTCATGGACATATCCTGCATCTGCCTGTCTGCCTTAGTCAAGTGATTCTTGAGTGCAACATACCAGAACAAAATAGATGTCATGTACTACAAAACTCTAATGACTAGTATTTCCTTCGTCAACAACTTACTGAGCTAATTCTTTTATTGAGGGTAGAGTCCATAGTGCAACAGCAGATTGCCGAGTATTCAAAAACAGAAAATGAGACTATGAATGCTTGAAACACATACATGCACCCCCCCTTTCTCTCTCTATCACACATACACATGCACACACACATCTGAAAGGCTTTAAGGAGAGTCTGTTAAGAAGGCAAGACCAGCTGCTGTGTAAGTCAAAGAGGCTATTAGAGGAGCATTTATCTGTAAGTCATTAAAAGAAGGTGAGAAAGTGACACATCTGCAGTGGAAGGGAGGCTTGATGAAGGGACAAACGGACAGAGGTATATGGTATATGGATACTAGATGGATGCTCTGTATGTCAGTTAAACCATTAGACAGCCGTTACTCTGCAAGTCATTAAGCTCGAGAAGGTGACACCTTCTGCAAAGTTCTGCTACAATGGATGAGGTGATGGATAGAAGGTTTAAACAGGAGAAAGACGAGACAAGCATCAGAGCAAGAGAGGCAGCGGTGGTTTGTTAGGTAGGGTCAGGGACTGAGTAAAAGCACTTTATTAGTGCACAGTGTTAGAGGCTATTTAATTCAGGTTGTGAGACTAAAAACATCTGTTTAAGACATTAACAAGAAAGGTTGACAGAAGTGAGATGCATTAGTTTTACTGAAATGGATGCAGGAGGGGTAGGACAGTTGTAGACACACCTCACAACACTGTGGAGATGGCTCGCATAAAAAGTTGCTAGCTGTGTAAAAGATGTTATCACAACGCTTTATGGAAGAGTAAATTGTGTGTGGACAATGAGAGTGTTGTGATTTTATCCAGAAGTAACTAAAAACTGTTATGTATATCATCTGTCAGGAGACTCAATGGAGACTGGTGTCTAATTAGATGATTAATATTAATCATTGCTGGCAAAATCTCAATTTATCATGAAGAATATTGAAGTGTTACTACATTTATTTTGATCACATTAATTGTTTCTCTGCTAAATGAGGAGCCTGGATCTACCCTGCTGTAGTTACAGTAATATGACTGTATATTCAATATATGTGGCTGCTGTGTAGTCTTTGAAATTGACATTAATCTTTTTAAAAATGTATTTTAAACCAATAAGTGTAATCAGATTAACTAATCAATAAGTGGGCAAACATGCTACATGCAGAGCAAAACATTATTGAAAAAGCAGTTAATGATGTTGAGATTCATTGTCATTTAAATAGCAACCGTGGACGTTGCTGAACTGCAGTAGGACGTTCTGTTTAAAAATGGCTGACCTGAGGGAAAGAAAACACATTGAGACATTGTTGTGTCTTTGTTTATCCATCTGTCTTAGAGGAGAGAAACTCTCCTATACTTTATCTTCAAAACACAGAAACATCCCTCGCAGTGTGCTTGTTTAAGTGTACAGTATATTTGAGTTTGTGTGGGATGGGAAATTATCATTTGATGTTTTCCACAGTTTTATATAGGGACCACATTTTTAAGCCATAAATGTAATTGCTGGTGCTGCTCACTACACATCTTTATCTTGTAGAGAACTGTAAAATCTATAACTTTTTACTCAAAAACAAATATATGAGCAGAATCTGTAGAAATGTCTAACCTGCACTGCAGCTCTCACACAAGGTTTCAGCGTTAAAGGTTCATTATATGAGATCTGAAACATTAAAATGGCAGCAAACAACTTTTTTCTATGTAAAGATATTTAGAAGTAATACTGTCCACGGCAGAAAACTAAGTCATAAGCCCTTTTTATGTTTTTAACCCAAACGTCTCTGTTCTTTGTTCAGGTAGTCTGTCTGTCCGGCTGCACATTACTAAAGAGACAAAGAAATGAAAGCATTAACATTCAAAATTCAGCTGCCTTAAGCATGCTTTTAATTTAATCAGTTAGCTAGAGTTAGCAGCTTGGCGAACAAGCTAAAAATTGCATTACGTACACATATATCACTCTGCAGATTAAATAAATATATTTTTTACAAGCTGAAAACACTGCTAATGTACATCATGTAAAGCCGGGATATTTTCATATTTATTCACACCATCAGATAAGAGCTGGTAATTGTTGAAGCAGTGGTTAATCAAGATATGTTTTTTTTTTTCCTTTTGATTTTGAATTAGGTGTTTTTACATTGATCTGCATGGTAAAATTTCTGTTTTTGTCAATGTAGTCTGGTAATATAACCACTGTTTCTGGTTTAGATGGGAACAGCAGCCACATTTCTGTTAAACTTGACCTTAGATGCTGGTGCTCTTCTACGACACCTGGTGGCAGCGAATGTTGCTTAGCTTATAAAACCTTTCACAGCAAGTAAAAGTTGAAATTTCTGCATGAAACAGTTGGATTCAGGAAGTTAGTATGACCTTATGTCCTCTTGTCCAAAACAACTCTGAATCATGCTGTTCATTTATGCGGTGCTGTTGTTCTGCATGGACAAGAAGATCTAATCTGTATGTGTGTGCGTACCTGTGTGTGTGTGTCTCTGTTTCCCTCTATGTGTGTCTCTTTCTAGGTTTTGACCTAGTACGCTGCGAGGAGCCTGGTATCCCTAGTTATGGCTATAAGATCCAGGATGACGGTCACTATGCCAACACCTTTGTCCTGTACTCCTGCAACCCTGGATACAGCCTCCACGGCAGCAGCACTCTGACCTGTCTTAGCGGGGACAGACGGGTCTGGGACAAACCGCTTCCTTCCTGTATCGGTTAGTATTGCCAGCACATGTGTAGGCACGGCAAGCATCAATAATTCAGAGCTACAAGGTCTGAATTATTAACCTGTGGGTGTTTTTTTTTTTTTTCTCACACTATTCAGTGAGAAATATAGCAGGGAGAAGCAGCATTAAAAGCTCCTCATGTCTGTTTCAAAGCTCCACCAAGAGCATGAGGATTCAAAAGAAAGAGTGACTTAGCAATTGATTGAGTCAATATAGGTGAATCATTGAAAGGAGGGCATGGGGTCTGATTTAACACTCTGTGGAAAATATTCATAGTGGCACTTATACACCTCTGTGCGAAAAACAGCCCTCGCTGATCCTTCAACTTGTGCACACAAGACTGTCTGCCCCCGGACAGCAGGATGTCACCAAGGATGAGATTTTAGTGCACCAGGCATCTGTGTATTTTAAGAATGGCATGGTTAAGGTGAAAAAATAGGGGGCGACTGTCTGAATTGAACTTTGATAAATTTATAATGTAAGCCAGACTATTTTCTTGTACCCTTAAGGTGTGCACAGTATTTTATGCCAAGGACTTTGACAGAAGCCTTCACTCTCTGTTCTATTCTCAGCATGCACAGCAAGTAGAATATTCTATCTGCAGAGACTTTTTTTGAGATGCCAGAAAGTGATGTGACGTAAACAGAATATTGATTCATCTGAAAATGTTGAGTTAGTCTAGCTTTTATTAGGTACTGGACAACACAGTCTGAAATGAAAGTGCAACCATACACGCACTTTACTGTGACAACCCCAAATTAATGACCCTGTCTTTCTTTCAAAAGTTCCAATAATTAATATCTCTTGCTTGTTTGCCTTTATATGATGAGAAGTGGCAATAATTCTACCTGAAGAAGTTTATTTTTCTTATTTTATCTAAGCCAATTATGTACAACCACATCAGCTTTGATAGGATAGCTAATTATGATCAAACTATTCTGGGAAAAGGAGTCTCAAACCGAGAGCTTCAGTGCGTGATAATGTAACTAATATTCTATCATAACTTTGAAAAATATTCAACACAAATCACACATACTGCTGTCAGTACCAAAACGCTGTGATTCATGTGGGTTTATTAAGGGGGACTGATTATTTCTAATGTGAATGTCATGCAAACACATTGAAATTAAGGAACATAAAAACAATTGTTACATTCTATCAAAGTAATAAAAAAAAATATGTTAAAAAAACACATCATTGAGAAAATTATGACAACTGCCTGAAGCATAATGTATTAATTAGCCATTTGTGTGACTGCTGCTGTGCACTCCCACAATATTAGGTTTTATTTTCAGACAGCAAAAATGACAAAAATAAAGGCTTTTCATTTGGCATATCTAGAACATTTTTGAATATTTCTCAGGGTTTGAGGTAGATTAGCTGCCAGAGGGCAGATTTAGCTTTAGTTGGCACTTGGCAGCTCTTAATTAGCTTGGAGAGAAGTGTGCCAAACGATTCAGGTGCTTTGACATTTTTTTCTTTTGCTTTTGAACCTGCAAAAATTATTTTGTGTTTGTGCAACAGCGCAGCGTGTGCGGCCGGCTGTTTTTGTTCCTTAATGTTGTTCAGCAACCACCAGTAAAGCTTGAAGTCAACATTTGTTTGTATTGTTTTAGCTTTGAAATCCCTAACGTAAATTTTGCAGTTTTTAAAGTCCAAGAGCCCGGTTTTTTCGTAAATATTTTGTGTCTTTGCATATTTAAAGCACTATCCCTGTAAGTAATTACAAGGATACAAGGAAGTTTATTGGTCATTATACAACAGCTTGTATAATAATTCCACCTTGTTTGGTAGATGTAAGCACTTGGCACGTGTTGATTTGGAATTCCCCACTGCAGATTCAAACCTTGTCTTTCTAACCTGCCAGCACACCTGAGCTCTCAGAGGTGGGACATGGCCTGATGTGGTTGCTAATGGCAACTGAAAAGAATGTGTGTTCATTGGTGTGTGCAGTGAATGTATTTTTGTGGGTGTGAATGCAAATGAGTAAGCATTTTTGACTGTTTGTGTGTGTGTGTGTGTATGTGTGTGTGTGTGTGTGTGTGTGTGAGAATCTCAGTATGTGTTGTTGTGTCTCCTTGTACCTCTGCAGTCAGTCATTAATTTGTGGCTGTTCTGTCGCTGCCTTATTTCAGGTAAGCCAGCAACCAGGAGAATACTTGCTGGCAGAGCCCTGGGCTAACTACCTCTATAGCTACCCTTGTATCCTTCGTCTTTGTCTGTCTGCTGGGGCCCTTGTCTTTGTGCCGCTCTGTCTGTCTTCTTCTCTGTCTGTCTGGCTTGGTCCCATATCTGCATGTACTAGTGTAGAGATGAGGAGACAGGTTTGCTCCGGGCTGTTTCTCTAAGGTCTTTCTTCCTCCTCTTTTCTCTCCAACACTTAGTCAAACAGAGGGGTGGTCTACCTTGGACTCCGTGTGCCCTTTTTTGTTTTTGGTCATTCATACAGAACAGCTGTCTGTTGTTCTCTCTATATGTGTGTGCCTGTTATTTTCTTTCTTTCTCTATCTTGGGAAATTGCAGTTGTCATAGGCCCAGACTTACTAAATAACTCTTTTTTTTCGCCCTCCTCATGTGTCTGTGCCTCTTCCCTCTCTACCTGCTTTTCATGATGAAACATATCAGAGTAGTTGCTTTTCCTCCTATGTTTTCTATCACCGGGGGCTGAAACAACTGGGTTTATTTTGTGTGTTTGTGTGTGTGTCGGGAGGTGTGTGTATTCATATGTGTATGTGTTTGAGCAACTGCATAAGTGTTTTTTGTACGTTTCCAGCCTCGCGTGTGATTGTGTCATTATCTTCTACTTCCTTTGTATTTGTGTGTACTTAGAAATGTGTATCTGTGTGGTCTGCTAAAGGTAAAGCAACAGCAGTAGGTTGTCATGGTCTTAACTCACACAAACATTAAATGCACACACTGATATAAAGCCATCTCTTCACCAAACCATTTTCTAATCAACAGCAATTTGCAGGCTCAGTCGGATATTATTTGTGCGAAGTGCGGCCATGATGAGTTCAAACCTGCTCCCAGCCTGCCTTCCTCTGCTTCCTGTTACAGTATCTCCCCTGTTCCTCACCACGGAAAACAATACAAAAATAACACAGAGAACCTGTTCTCTCTTGTGCATTCAACAACATTTTTTTCTCTTGGACTTTGAACACTATAGGGAGATCCTTAAGGGAAAACAGCCATCAAAGTTATTCTCCAACCTTGAAACTGTATAGCAGGAGCTTGGATAATTCAAGGTTGATTTAATGATTCAAGCCTTTATTAACTGATTCTCGTTTAACTCAACCTTCACACCTCAGAGTAATTTACAGCAAAGCAGAGGAGCTGCCTCTCATAGCGATAAACTGAAATTTTAATAGAGCAGGAAAGATGATGCAAGCAGTTTGGTTGTATTGACAGTAGAGATGGAGCCAGTGCCACCCAAACCAGATGTGGGCTCAATGAGACAGACAATAGAAAGTATGGTCGAGTTCAGCTGTACCATATAGTGGAAACAAGGCTTAGTTTTAACCAGGTCCATTTCAGGTCAGAGGTCAGATCTTTGTCATGACACCAAGTGGAATTTTGAAGATTTGTAATTGATGCTGTAGCAGGATAAACACATTTTCCAAAGAGGATGAGAGCAAAAGTTTGTAATCAACAGAGATACAGCACAACCTGTACACATTAGGTTAAACAGATTTAGATTTACCATGACAGGGCTGATGAATTGGTGTTAGTTTATATGGGTTTTTTTTGTCTGGTCATTTTAAAAAAAAGTTATTTCAGTAACTCACACTTCTCCAATAAAGTTCAAATCTATTTATTATTGAGGAGGGTGGATGTTATGGCTGAGAGGGCTGAGAGCTGCCAACAATATCTACTGCTGAGTTTATAATTCATAGTTACTCTGCAGTCATAATAAAGTATGGGTTTGCCTGCAGTTCTTGCTTTGTTAAATTCTGTTTGATCCCTCAGTTAAATGTTTGTATTAGTATGTGTAGTAGTGTTGTATTGGCTGTGGTTTTATGTGTGTTTTGTTAATTTGATTAAGATGAAAATAATGTTCAGTATGTATTTCTGACTGTATGAATAGATTTTAATCATTAATACTTAGAACCAGGATAATACAAGAGAAAAAAAGATGTGGGTTTTTTTTCCTTGATGATGATCATCCCTCTGTCTGTTTGTCCTTGTAGCTGAGTGTGGAGGACACATAACTGGAGCAGTGTCTGGACGGATCCTGTCTCCAGGATATCCTGCTCCGTATGACAACAACCTCCACTGCACCTGGACTATAGAGGCTGATACAGGCAAGACTATCAGGTAATTATAAAGCAGTTGGACACACACTGAAGCTGCTGTGAGTATGATGATGGCTTGCAGTTCTCTGGAGGAATTGTGCTTTTTTCTGTTTGTTTTTTTTTAACAGGGTAAATTAAAGGAACCTGTCTAATGTTTATATTAAGAGATAAGACAGGAAGTATACTAGTGAGTAACTGCAGAATTGCTTTGCTATGGCAAAGATTATATTAACCTTTTATTTAAAGGGAGCACTAATGCATTAATAGCATTATAGAGGATGATTCCCACACATCAACAGCCCTCCCTGTACATGTACTATAAAGGTAAAGACTCACAAGACTGTCGGGTAATGATATATTCACTAATTATAGATAAATGTTCACTGTCAAAGCCACTGCTGTGCAGGAGAGTACACCACATTAGTCATTATGCCAACATGGTGTTTCTGAACACATTCCTGTCTATGTGTGTGCTAATCTGTGTGCGTGTGCACTTAAGTGATCAGTCTATTATGGTTGACAAGATTTTTTTTTTTTGGTTAAACTGCTGAATGAAGAACAGCTGTTAATCTTTGCATTGAATCTCTGATCACTTGTGGTAAATGCTGTGTTTTCCCAGCCTTCACTTCATCGTCTTTGACACTGAGGTCGGACATGATATCCTGAGAGTGTGGGATGGTCCTTCAGGGCCATCAGATGGGGGGATCCTGTTGAAAGAATGGTCAGGTCCAGCCTTACCTGAAGATATCCACTCAACTTTCAACATACTTACACTGCAGTTTGATTCTGATTATTTCATCAGCAAGCAAGGATTTTCCATACAGTTCTCTAGTAAGTAGACTTCTGTCTAAATCATTGTTTTTAAAGTTGGCATTTATTTGGTTCAGGGAAACTCTAAATGACTGGAATAACTCAATAATGTGCCATTATTTCACTAAATCACTAATTTGGGTGGTCTGCCCCACTGGAAGTGTCTCCCACATCCATACATAAGAAAAAACAATTACAGAATTAGCAATTAAATTAGCTAATTAACAAACTCATCACAAAAATAGTTTCCTAGTTATTTTAAAAATCTCATTCATATTGGCTGGAAGATAATTAATGTAGAAATAATGCTGCATTTAACAGGATTTCTGAAAAAAAACTTAAGCCAAAAAAATTACATGAGAAATTCAGTGCTATACCCTAAGGACCCAGGCTCACCAAGTCATAAAGGAGTCCACCGGAGACATGTGACTCAGTTTTGGTCATAAGGAAACCAGGAGATGCGGTAAACATTTGCTGATTCTTCTCTAGTTAATTGATTAGTTGTTGTGACGTATTTCTTTAAGCCAAAGTAACAACAACAAAACCATCACCAATAGTAATAATAATAATAATAATAATATGAATAGTATGAATAATATGGATATGAATATGATATTATGATAATAATATTATAGGCTGATGTTCAAATAGTTTTCCATTAACTTAGTGGTTTTGAACTTGTTAAATGAACATTTGTACATGCAAAAAATGTCTTTAAATGCTTTTTTGAAATATATAAGTATTTCACATAACTTCTTTCATGAGATGCTAGTAAACACAAACTATTGCTGTTCTTTCTTCTCATTTTCCAAAGAAAGGGCTCCCTTTACAACAGCTGTACTCTTTGGGTGCAGAGATGGTCTTTTCTGTTTGAGCCACTGGACTCAAAAATGTCTTTGTACCATCCTTTTACCATTAGTGTTCAAACTCACTGCAATCGACTGTAGCAGCAAAATCAATCAGAGGCACAAGGAGTGAGAAGAGTTAGGAAGCAAGAGAACAGAAAGTCAAGACCATCTTACGTTTACAGCTGCTGATTCACATCAGAGCATCTACAAACACAACCTAACACACAAGCACACACACAAACACACATCTTTTTGAGTTGCTATTATCAACACAATACTTGCACAACCCTATACGTGTCCCTTGCTATCTACATCTGCAGGCACATATGTGCTTGCGATTAGGGCTCAGGGTCACACAAGCTGCAACACACTAGAACCTTTTTAATTTTTGCATATTTCTGTCCTTCAGTCTTTTTTTTCATTCGCCTCATACTTAAAAATAAATATTTGCACTCACCACCATGCTGATCAGAGCACTGTTGTCTCATTGCTATGATAATGAATCCTTATGTTTACCTCTATGTTGATTTACTAGTGCAGAACCAATGCTATGTACCACCACACATTGTTTGGAACAAGGGGTGTAGATTCATCAAACAAGTGATTTCTACACAAATGTCTTTGTTTTAATATCTTTTTTTTTTTTATTTCATTTTGTCCACTTTCTTTTCTCTGTGTGTCCCTTTCAGTCTACCAACCCAGTGAAATAAATAGTGTTTTGTATAAAAATAAGATATCATACACATGGCGTGATAGTACTATGCATGACTGTACACTAACTGTTGGAACATTTTTGCTAAAGATAACTAAAAGTGATGCATAATTTAACATTTTTCCCTATTCTGGAGCTTTTGTCTAGAAACAGCTCATTGTATAGTGGATGTAGCCATCATGATGCCACACAGTGTTTTGAAGTGTACCATTCTGAAGATTTGAGTTTGACATTAAGGCCATGAGCATCTTAGCTTTTGGAGCCAGAAGTGACCATATTTGGACAAGAGGGTGGAGCTGGAGAGGATATGCATCACTACCAATGACTGTTAGATGGTTAGCAGAGTGTGAAGCTGCTGTCACTCTAAGGCCCCCTCCTTATGCATAACTTCAAGCCTTAGGATAATGTAAGTGAGAGGCTGATAGAAAAATTCAACCCCCTTCAGTTTTCGTGGAAATAAGTTATAAAGACCTCGGGTGGATATTTAAGGAACTTCGGTATTTGGCACATCCATGTTTGCTCCACTTCTCAGCCTCAAAGGTCAAATTTTTCTCAACCTCTATGACTTGTGACTCATCAGCAGTTGCATAATGTCTGCATTTTGGGTTATAAGCAAGTAGACCAAAAAGTTAACTTAAGTAAATTAATCATTTTTAGAGGCCAGAAGGAATTTTGAGAAACTGGGGAGTGAAAAAAAAGGTAAAAAAAAAAAAAATCAAGAAACATGTTTTTATTTTTTTCTGCACTCTTGTCTTTTTAATTATCTCAAAACCCTTTTAGTATATTGCATGGTCCCTTGAGATGTCTTGACCCTTAGGCTAAAGATGCTGATGTACAAAAGGTGACAGACAGGGATGCATTTCATAGAATTTTGTGCTAAACATCTCACATCCAAACATAGTATACCACTTCAGTCATGTAATCAAAATCAAGCAATATATTTAAAAAAAAAAAAATAAGAGTAAATAAAAGTACATTGAGCAAAATCCATTTTGTACACACAGTTATATATGTTACAGGTAAAAATATATCAAATTAAAGTATCAGTCATTTGACAAAAGTGTTGTCTGCATATAGTATGCTATAATCTGTAATCATTTTTTTCATCACGTATTGCACACTGCACCATTATATTGTTAATATTAAAGGAACTGAATACTTAGCACATCCTAAAATGCTTATTTATTCAACAGAGGCACCACAGTATACGTGAACACAATAGTTAGAACCTACACACAGCGGTTGATTGCTGTGAATACCTACTAAGCACACTGCCTAGCCTGAAGGGGGAGCCACAAATTAAAAAGCAAAAAGACAGCGTCAGACAAAGTTTTATTAAACCTGGAGGGGTGATTTTATTTAGTTACTATCTGTTCAAGTTGAGCACCGTCCACATTAATCTTTAGCTAATAAAACAGAATGATTTTGTAGCGTGTCAGTACACCGTGTAGTACATGTGTGTCTTAACTTCTTTATACTGCAGCTGCGGGCAGTGATAGTACTGTTGTGCTCTGACCCTTACCCTCTGTGTCCATCTACCCAACGGCATGTCATTATCTGACTCTTTTCTCTGTTTCACACGTTTCCAGCCACAACAGCAACGACCTGCAACGATCCAGGTATACCTGTAAATGGTTCTCGGTACGGGGACAGTAAGGAGCCTGGCGACAGCATGACATTCCAGTGTGATCCAGGCTACCAGCTGCAAGGCCAGGACACCATCACATGTGTAAGGATGGATAACAGATTCTACTGGCAGCCTGACCCTCCAACATGTATAGGTAGGTGTGCATCACTTTGTAGATCAGATGCTGTTGTCATGCATTACTTAGTTGGAGACTGACATGTTGTATTACACATTAAATTATTAAATATTAAATAGACAAAGAAAAAGACATATATTAAATTTTTTAGATAGACACTTAATGTTAAGGATAGATCAAAAGAACGAAAAACTGAATGTCAAACCTCTAGAGGTGCAGTGATTCTAGAGCTGCTTAAGTCTAAAGTGTAGAGAGTGAACAACAAACATGACAGTTCAGGTCCCTCAGGTGCTGCTGTGTTGTTATGCCACATCTGACACACTTCTCTGGAGGCAAATCAACTGAAGCTTGCCGGTAAGGTGATCATAATTCCCAAATGAAACTGCCGCTTGGAGCGTTAGATAGTTTTCCATACTGGAAGCATGCTCTTTAAGATCAAGGCTAAGTTGAACAGGTGCTGAGGAAACAATGATTGGAATAAGCATAGAGCACCACTGCTTGCAGAAAAAAAATTAACATGGATCGCCAAAACCTCCTAAACTCAAAATCTCTCAGCAGTGCAGGTGAAAAAACCAGCTTGGTGCCTCTTTTTACTCCATTATCACCTCCACCATCAGGCCCGCCTGCTGCTCATCCCCCAGTGAGCCCTCACGTCCCACTCCACACCTCATTTACACTATTCTTTTGCAGTTTGTTTTTTACTCCCTATTTTCAGGCGTGCTGTCTTCCTATATTTTCCTACAACCTATAAATCTCAGTATCTTAGTGTAAAACAGGCCTGCATCATGTTTGCAACCAGCTGTTTTTTAGACTTCTGCTGGTCTACATGCTTTATATGAGTTCTCTTTCCTTGATTACCTGCAGTCTCTGTTAATTACATCTTGTACATGAATCATGGAATATCATTAAAAGTAGATGGATGAGGAAAATCACCAGATATGACTATAACAGTCCTGAACTGCTGGATTTTTAATTATGCAAGGACCAAGATGAGATATTACATCAGACATAGCTGAAGGTGGGATGTAAACAATATGAGCAAGCTGGTGAAAATTCTTGCAGCAAGGAGCAGGACTTGCTAAGATATTTGTCTCTCTGTTAGTTGCCACAGCCTTTCTTCATGTTGACGTCTCCTTCTGTTTATCAGCCAGCGCTATCAGGAAGTCTTCCAGCATGGTCACAGAGACCAGTAATTTACCTTGTAGCCATGCCTGTGAAACACAGTATGCTTTGTTCCTGATATTGCCTCTGACTCTCTGCCAGTGACCTCTCATTTTCCGAGTGTATAGATAAAATGTTGGCCTTCAAATCTCCTCCTGTTTTCTCTTAGCCTAGCCTGCGTTTGCATCTCCTTCCTTGTGTTTTCACCTCAGGTGATGAGTCTCTCGGTGTTCAAAAGCCCCTAAGATTAAACAAACATTATGCGCAATAGTCTAGAGTCTAAGAATGTACCTTTCTGTGAGTGATTTGCAGCTGTTAATGCCTTTGTTTACCTCTATTTCAGTGTTGATAATCCGTTCACACCCACCTTCCACCCCCAAGACACCTCTCCATGTTTCAGATTCTTCCTTCACATCACCAAATTGCTGCTTGAATGCATCTATCTGTCTCTCTTGCCAATATCTCTTTCCTGCTCTTTGGCTTGTTGTGGGATAACAGGACCGCTAGGGGTGATTCTCTTCTCTAACTACCCCCAGACTCGCACTCTGTAACTAAATCTTACGGTCTCTCTCTATTTCTCTTTTGCTCTTTCACCCTCTCTGGCTACCTGTGGAGAGGGTGAAGGAGCAATATCAATGGTCTACCAGGGGTGATTCATTCCCTCCTAACCAATCCCTGCCATACTTCCCATCACTAACTAACTCTCTTCCTCTCTGCCTTCCTGTGGGGGTACTATGAGTGGTCAATCAGGGGTGATTCTCTTTCCAAATTACCCCAAGCCCAATGCTGTGTAATCATGTTTCTCTCTCCCTCTTTCTGTGTTTCTCTCTCTGTTTTTGTCTCCAGCGACATGTGGGGGGAACGTCAGCGGCCCTTCTGGAGTTATTCTGTCTCCTAACTACCCCCAGCCGTACCCCCCTGGGAAAGAGTGTGATTGGAGAATAAGAGTCAACCCGGACTTCGTCATCGCTCTCATCTTCAAGACGTAAGACACCTAAACACATCACTGTATCAATGTGCACATGAAAACCTGTACAGTTTATACTATGTGGCCTACTTTTTTATGTGTAGGAATTCTCAGGCATTGAACCATGAATTGAGCTCTTCTGTGCCTTTAAAAAACTGCTGCCTCTCAGCTGTTATTTCTAAGAGTTTTTGACTTAATGGAGATACAACTGGAAGATGCTTCAAAGCACTTCTTTTGGTTGGTTGATCATTTCTTGGGTAGTCTCTCTAAAATTTCCACAAGCTGTTGATGGTAAGGCAAAATTATAGGATGTAGTTCCAGCTTTTGAAAATTTTGTTTTCCACGTTAAAATGCTCAGAATAAGCTTGCCAACTTTTTGGGACAATTTCATGGTTTAGTGTCTCTTTTTTCGGAGCTGGGATTTCTCCCCTGTATCTGCAGTATAAGAGGCTGCCCATTTTATTTTGGTGGAGGACCCAGTTTCAGCTAGAGATGAAAGGAGAAGACTTTTCTAAAAATTAAACAAAGTATTAAACAAATTAAACAAAGTCCAGGTCATAACCTTAACATCAGCAAAGTAAAGCAAAGTAGTCTACTGCATGCCATAAGAAACAGTAGCTATCACCCTAAAATATATTCTAAATATGACTAAGAGTTAAAACTTTTTTCTGAGTAAATACAAAGTAATTGATGCATGCCTTGTTTTCTAATGTGATTAATGCTTCAAAATCGCAGTTTGATTGACATTCAGATTTTTATTGAGGAAGTGTAAACACAACATAAATAAGACAACACTACAGTAATAGAGGTCTTTTGAGGCAATGTATCTGCAACAAACACATCAACGCTGAGCTCTGGTTTCACTGTTGATATTAATTATTTATAATTTCATCCAATACCTGTAAAAAATATTAAAAATTACAAACTTAAAGATTCAGGGGATGGATGAAAGCCCAAAGCATTTTTCCCTATTTTCTCATCTGGCTCAAATTTAAAAATGTATCACCTTCCATGGACTTATTCATGAGTTTAGTTTTAATTTATTTTTTTTAGCATAAACTTAACATGACTTGCTGTGACCCATGCAGGTGGAAAAAAGGTTATAAAAGTAAGCCCAGTGTAGTCTGATGTTAATTAAGAAACAGTTATAGATCATTAAAGTCAAACACTTTTAATAACTTTTTTAAAGACTAAACTGAAATAAAACTCTTTGCTGGGTAGCAAAATGATTAGTTTGTGGTGAGTTAATCTTTTGAAGCTTCTGCTTCAAATTGAAATCAAAGTCGTCCTTGACTTTCAAACTTCTTTCATTTGCTAATCACTGTGAACTCAATGGATATTTTCCTTTGTTTCCTGTTAGAAAAACTGATTTCTCAATTAACTTTTTAAACAGTGTATGTTGACAGATACATTATTCTTACCTTGATTTGGAATTAGTGAAAGGGATTTGTGATCATTTGTATGTTTTATTTCATGTTAATAGGGCTGTATCTATTTACCATTCAAGTCCTGATTGTGTCTTAGTGGTGAATATTTTACAAGACACAGTGGTTGGGGACTTATGACTGAAGCAAAATTGAAGATTGGTCTTTTCACATGGAGGGGAGGAGATAAAAGCAAAGCGGACTTTCTCCAGATTGCCAAAGGAGGAAAAATGACCCAATTTAGGTTTCATGTTTTCAGCTGGAGAGATAATTCCCATCTGTTGTAATAGTCTGACGGTTTTTATTTTACTTTTAAATATGTTATATTGATATTGGTTGTTTAGTGAAATTTCGGTCGTTTCTTTGTCATTTTTCATCTAATTTTTTACCTAAAAGTTGCGTTTAATAAACAGATTAAGAAGATAAATAAACACAGCTGAAACAGAGTTTTATTGACCCAATAGTTACTCAGTCTTTTGCATCAAATCAGAGCATAATTCTTGTAACTTGATTGAAGTAAGTACTGATTTTGTATTAGCATATAATCTTTCCATAAATGTAGTGTCTACTGTCTACTGATAGTCAGTGTTCTTCTTATAATCAGAGTTCTGACTGTTTAGCGGCTGTTTCTTTGAAAATGAACGATTCATTACAAACCAAACTAAATAATATGTTTTGGATGATTTCCCTTGTATTTCTCTTGCACGGTCATGAGAGGTTATGATGCCGTCCCATTTCTGCTCAGTGAGATCTTTATGTTCCTTTTATGACTTGACATTCAGACCCGGAATGTATCACTAATGCAAAAGGTATTAGACCGGATAGCTTTAATGCTTTGTCAGTGCAAAAGGGGCTTATGTGCAGTTAAGCCCATTCTGCACCAGATACAAACACAGAGCTTAAACTTGAGCTTTCATCATACTTATTTTGACTTTGGTAATGATTGCATTTTTTTCTTTCAGCAATACTTAGTATTGTTTTCCACCAAGTGTCACTCACAACTTTTTTTTTAACCCAAAATCAGATATTAAGATAATCTCTTTGCATCATAAAGTACAGAAAAATGTTAGAAAAAGTAGTAGGACCATAAGAGAAAAATTCTGACTTTAACTTCTCTTTTCAATAACGTTTATACTGAAGCACTTATATTTCTCTTTTCTTTCTCTAATATACTTTGAGTCTACATTTAAGGTGATCTTTTCCTTGTCAGCAGTTTAGAGTCCTCACCAGAGTAACACTGTTTTTACCCTAAAAGCCTCAAAAACTTGCCAACTGCATTTCTGACCTCGTAAAATGTTTGCAGGCGTTGTTATTGCATGCTTGTAAATAGAAAATGTAATGCAGAGAAAAAAAATGTACAGTACAATGCAAGTTATCAATACTACTACACTCTAAGATACACAGTACTTCCTCTCTGGCTTTATTCTTTTTTCTTTCTTAAGCTGTGACAGAACACACAGTTGTACATCGAAACACACGCACACCGTAAAGTCCTTTAAGTTCAAACACTTAACAGGATGGTTTAACTAGAATGGACACAGATCTAATCTAGAGTTTCTAAAAACTGGAGCTGCGGAAGAGCTTTATGTCCAGGACAAATAGGAGAAAAAGCTCTGGTCAGATATTTTCCCTGCTTATAAACCCCCACCCACCCTCCATCCAGCCTCTATCCACCCTCTATCCACCTTGCAAGCAGTGAGTATGCTATACTTTATACTAATGCACTCTGAACAAAGTTGACAAAAACAAAATTTAAATTCACCCAATCCATCTTGGTTAACTGCTGGTTAGTCCTAAACCACTCAACAATCACCAACTCTTGTTTTTTCAGAGGTAAATTAAAACATTTTTGAGGAATCTTATTTGAAGCAGAACAGGGGCAGAGGTGCTTTTAGATGACAGTTGATGATGTGGCAGCTCTGATGCCAAGATTGTGGAGGCAAAACTGAACTTCTGGAGGAATAAGAACCCGAATCACAGCATATTCACTAACTAGCTGAACGAGTCACTGAACAGCATATCTCACTCATTTTTCTCCACAGAGGCAGACCATTAAATTAGCAAAATGAAGACTAAAATTGCCCTAAAAAACCCACTAGTGATGGACTCAGCTGACCCTAAAAGAATGTGCTTAAATTTAGTTAAAGGTCTATTTAAATGCAATTTTAATTTGTACCGAGAGAGAAATATTGGAGAGAGACTGGGAAGGTTTAAGTATGTAGGACTTTAACAGATTTGAATGGATAAGAATTGGCAATAATGAAATAATAGAAAGGCTGTTATATACATACACACTCTGAATGTGAAATAGGTAAACACATACAAAACTAGCTCACTAATTCACTCAACCACCATCAGAGCTACGTCAAGACCTTCTGTGAGTGCATGTGTTTTCCCTCATAAGAACCAGATATCTTCTGGTAATGCATATTTAGAATGATGAGAAGATGGTGCCAAAGTGAAAACAGGCACAACCTTTCCAAAGAAAAAAATAATTTAGGAACTAATGTTGGTTTTATGGTGCAGGTTAAAGAATTGTTAAGTTTACTGAAAATCACATGGACCCACATATTGAAGACTAAGGCATCATGACATGCCCCTCACAGTGAACAACAGTATTTTTTGCACTAATATCAATGAAGTCACTGCGTTTTTGAAAATATGTTGCCTCGAGATTCAAGACGAAGAAAAAATAATGACTAGCACAATATTTCATTTTTTTTAAAGTAGTAATCCAGAAAACATGTGGAACAAGTCAAAATGAAAGTAAGAAGATTAGCAGACGAATGAAAGAGGGACAACACAAAACTAATTAGCTGTCATCATATGCGTCAGTGTCTGAATTTAACACTCATCACTGGATTAATTGTTTGGAGAATTTGAACAAGAGGACACACACAGACACACAAACTACACAACTGATCTCAATAGATACTTAAACCCTAATTCCTATTTTGTTTTGGTTTGTTTCTTTTTACCCCAGTTTCAACATGGAGCCAAGTTACGACTTCCTGCACATCTACGAGGGGGAAGATTCTAATGGTCCGTTACTTGCAAGTCTCCAAGGCAACCAGGCCCCAGAGCGGATAGAGAGCAGCGGTAACAGTCTCTTCCTCGCCTTCAGATCTGATGCCTCACTGGGCATGTCTGGATTTGCCATCGAATACAGAGGTAATTAAAACCCCCCAAACTTTCCCTGAAATACAGTGTTCTTGTATATTTCTCTGCAAGGTCACACATAAGGTGGAAATCTTCTTACAGAATGACCAAATGTTTCCAAACAGTCTAATCTGCAGACTATTGATTAGTCCTTTTAGCAAGTGTTTGCAAGTTACATGATAAGCATTACAGGAAGGAAAGCACAAATAATAGGAGGAGACATGATTCTAATTTACGAATTCTGCAAAACATAAAAAGATCACACATTTAAGCTTTTCTCAGATGGTCAGAGAAAATGTTTTACAAATAAAGCTCACTATGCCAGTATTTCTAAATCCTACAGTACCTATAAGCACTCCTCCACTTGCATAGTGTCTTGGAGGGCAGCCTCAGATTTAATCCAGGAGCTGAGTGGGAAATGAGCTGCCATTTCAGCGAATCAGTCATTGAATACACGCAGATTGCAGCTGCAAAGCCAATGAAAATTGCAGCACACATAGGTGCAGCACTGTTTCTCAGTAAATCTGGCCCTGTGTACAAAAATAAAAACAATCATTGTCACTAAATGTTGTGTTTATGAAGTGTAATGATTAAAATGTTGATACAGTAGTGTGTTTTCAGCAGACTAACTGCGTATTCTACTAATTTTCCCCATACTGTACATCAGAAGTGCTTTTCAGTTGAAGGGCCATGCTGTTCTATGTCAGCTCATGAGTTGTTTACTTCTGCAGATTATGGCTCATCCTGATTTTACAGATGTTGCTTGACTGGGGGTGATTTAGCAGCCAGAGTCAATGTGGAATTGATGATTAGATGTTCGTCTGACTGGGGACTAGATCTGCTCTGTCAAGTTTTATAAACTCCTTTTTTTTCTCTTGTTTCTCTTGCTCCATTTATCTCTAATTAAAAAAAGATTATCTCCCTTTCTGTTGTCTGTCTCCTCACACTACCTCACACCTCTGTACTTTTGTCATTAATTCACTATCTTTCATCTGCCATCACTTTAATTAAAATACAACCTTAATCATCTCCTTGTTTCACTTCCATTTTGCCCTCCACCTTTCTCGCTTTCTCTCTCTGTCTGTTGGTTTCCCTCTGTCAAGCCCAATATCTCATTGTTATTGGGCGATCACAGTAAAGCAAACAAGCTGGCCCAATGCCAAGTCATAAAGATGCAAGACAGTTTTTTACCATGGCTGACTCTTTCTCCTGTTTTACTTGTGTATTCCTGTCATCTTCTTTCTCCTCTTTTACCCTTATTTGTTCCTTCTTCTCCCATGAGGGGAAATATAAATTAGAAGTTAACAGAGAACATTTAATACAGCCTATATTAGAGCTAAACAACTAGCAGCATGTCAACTAAATTTGGACCAAATTTGTAACCAAAATAGTTCTTCCCACTAATTGAAGCTGAAAATGTCCTTTATTGTGCTGGTATGTTGTAGAAATAAACAAGTATAGCTGTTAATTTTATCTGTTTATTCTAATTCTGCTGAAAATAACAGAGATTCAGCATTTATAGCAAATAGCCAAAGTGTTTTTTTCCTGCAGCATATGCCTGGTGCTGGGATCTAGTTAACTAACCAGATGTCTTTCTCTTTATGCCTCACAGAAAAACCGAGGGAGGCCTGTTTTGATCCTGGTAACATTATGAACGCCAGTCGGACAGGTTATGACTATAAACTGGGATCTCAGGTCTCCTACAACTGCCACCATGGCTACACAACAGTGGGTGGGGATACCATCACCTGTGTCATGGGGCATGATGGGAAGCCAGTGTGGGACAAGGCCCTGCCATCATGTAAAGGTAGGAGAGGCGCATATTAAGAACTGCATCCTTGCAGACATGTGCACCTTAATGATGGAAAGCTCATTTCAAGCAAAAACTGCAGATGTTTAATGGCTAAAAAACAGCCTGCTTTCTCAAACACTCAGTGGTTGCTTTATTAGAGGTTTTAACTGAATGATATATTTAATTTTTGTTGTGTTGAACTGTGTTAGGGATTCAGAGCGATACAGCGATGCATCATTTTTTCAAACAACTGAAGTGGCCGATGACTACTAAAGAAGAAGCATAAAATGGCTCCATACAGCCTGCCCATGTAATTAAACTCTCCATGAAGCCCAGAGGTCCCAAATTTTTTTGAAAAAAGTTATTTACACAGATACTTTTTTGAGGCAAAATCTTCACCGTAGCCATGTAGGCTGAAAGTGTTAGCCCGTATCTCCTCTGAAGTTGGTGCATAAACTTGCACAGTGCCACTAGACGAGATCAAGAACTCGCAATTTCTGCATATCTCAGTGCTACCCGGAAGCTTGCATTACACATAAAAGAGACAACTCTGCTCACACACAGTGATTCGTAACACTTAACAAATTCTCAACAACTCTATCGTAGTAGAGGAACATTATTTATTTGCTGAGCCTTATTTTTTTTTTTGAGCCAGTTTGAGGTCAAGCTTGTGTACCCACTTCAGACCTGGCGCACACATATGCTTTTAGCTTGGCAGCTTCAGTAAAGATTTACTCCTATAAAAAGATGTAAGCATCTTTATGGGATACGCGGGACAACAACATAATTTTGTTGCTGTTTTTTAAGTTTTAATACAAGTCCCCAGCTTCTGCAACTGTTTAGGAGAATGCTGCAATGTTGTTCTGCTCTCACCCGACCCTTCATGGGCGTGAGGGTGAGTAGATGATGATTGAATTATTTTCGGGTGAAATGTTCTGTTGACTGCAACTATAGTATTAGTGCATGATTGGATTTGCACATTTCAAACAATGTCAGCAAACCTTGGGTTGAATTAATGGCAAAGCTTTTGAATTGAATTTTAATAGTTTGTATAGTAATAATGTTATGATGATTAGATTGTGATTGGTACTGGTGTGTGTGCATGTGTGCGTAGATGTGTGTGTGTGTGTGTGTGCATGTGCGTGTGGGTGTGTGTACTCACATCAGACACAGAGTCTGTCAGGGATTGGAAGACTGAACTGTCTAATTGATTGACAGCTCAGAGGGCCCAGGAAGTGACACCTGCCAAACTGCCATTCAGAGTGTCTAAGAGTGTGTGTGATTTTGTGTGGGTATGGGATATATGTGTGCGTGTGTGTGTGTGTGTGTGTGTGTGATATTTAAAGTGGCAGAGCCGTGTCCTGGTGCCATGTGGCTAAAATATTTAAATAAGTCACAAAGCAAGGCAGGAGGACAAGGAGGGAATTTTAAGATTAGCTAAAAAGACACACATGTACTCACACACACACACACACGCACACACACCCAAAGACACACTAATACTTCGTAACCCTTTCAAAAAAGGCTCACATGAAAGCTCTGCTTAACAATGTCTGAGAGACAGTGAAGAGGAGGGAGTTTGAGGCTTGGAGAAAATAAAAAGGAAATAATTACACTCAGAGTAGCTATTTGAGAACAGGCAAGAATAGCAGACAACAAGAAAAATCAATTTATCTCATGTTCACATTCATCCGGTTTATCTTAAGATAAATTGCTAGCTAATGTGTGTCGTCGTGACCAGCTGCATATCTGGAAATTTTTCTTAGCATTTTAAATTTCCAGTTAAAGAAAACTACTTTTCTGTTAGTCCGTTATCTGGTTTGAGATCTGTGTCTTTGTGGAATTTCATTTGTTTTGTTAAAGGTCTAGTGTGTAGGATTTAGAAGGATCCAATGTAGAATATGGCAGAAACAGGCAACATGAGTAATAATTAGGGCTGTCGAAGTTAACGCGTTAATAACACGTTAACTCAAACTCCTTTTAACGGCACTAATTTTTTTAACGCGCGATTAACGCACGCACGGTCTGTGCCTTGCCAG
>JAPZDY010000001.1:17197519-17217335 GCA_029783645.1 Ctenochaetus hawaiiensis | reverse complement strand
CATCATGCCTCTGTGTTTTATATTATAGTTTTATATATATATTCTATTCTATTCTATTCTATTCTATTCTATTCTATTCTATTCTATTCTATATTCTGTGTTTGTATTCTAGGAGCCCATATTCAGTTCCAAAACTTTTCTTCTGAAGACAACCACGACTTCCTGGAGGTCAGGGCTGGACCACAGCACAGCTCTACTCTCATTGGACAGTTTACTGGCTCACAGATCCCACCAACTTTGCTGAGCACTACCCACCTGACAATCATCCATTTCTACAGCGACCACTCCGAGAACAGGCCAGGGTTCAAACTGAACTATCAGGGTAGGTTCATGTGTGGTTTTAGACCAATTAAGATTTGCTTTTTGCAGAGTTAATTGCAGACACAAAAGGCTACAAACCCTGAGGTGTTACTGCAGGCGCTTCGAGTCGAAAGCTGCCCCTTCGAGGGATGCCAAGGGAACAGGCTTGTATTCAAATTTAGCCTACTGTTTAGCTTCTCCAGATTTGGGGTAGGGAACACAAGATGGTAGCTTGAAATATTTAGAAAAAAAGAAATGGTCTCTGCAAATGTTCTAAATAAATTAACATCCAAACAGTGTTGCCAAATTACAAAGCCTTCCCAACTCTGAGAAATGAAGAGTAGGAAGGAAAAAAAAACATATTGCTATGATGTTTTGAGCTTTGATCCGTGGATGAGTCTTGCTAAAGACTTAAAAAACCTTTTGGCTGTCCTCTCATCATTAAAAGAGATGGATTGTTAGTAAGCCCCTGTGAGAGACTGGCGTCTTGTCCAGCAGGCGTGACTTGTAGCACTAAGTGTTTAACTTCAAAGACGCAAAAGTTGCACTGTGGGCTTAAATGCCAGCAGAACTACAACAAGGCTGAGAGACTCACACATAAGCAAACCCACACTCACATGCATGTAATATTTTTTTTTCTCTCAATTTACAAGGGCAAAGTCCCATAACACTGCGTTCCTTGTTACTGCTGGGTCCCACTGTTAAAAAATGGATGTTGTGAACATTGTTTCCTCACATGGAGTTGCACCAGATTTTTTTTTTTTGTTTTATTTATTTGTTTTTTAAGTGACAGCAAAGATATTCAGCAAGAGGAAGCAACCCACACAGAGGTTCATGAGGCTACCCTCAGTTGTGATAAATGAACACCACTGGTAGTGACTTAGCCTGAATGCATGCTTTTTTCACATTTTCCCTACTCACACATACAAACTGCAGCTCTTTGCTCAGGCCAAGGTGTTAATATGTGCACAGTTGCAAATCCTTTGTAGGATAAATGCCAGAAAATCAGGGTCAATAAAATAGAAGTGAACCTGTTTGCTGACTCTTCTATCCCAATGTGACTCAGAAAAGCATAAGGGATCTCTGAATCCAGTTTTTGCATTTGACACTCCGACATTTCTCTTTCTTGGTTGCTGTTTAAAAGCTGCATGTACTTTAAATATTACACAGAAAACTTTGAGCCTACATTTTTTCACATTTTCTCCAGTTCCTCTTTCAGCCTGTGATATTCCTAAATCTTCTCACATTCCTTTCCCTTAATGATGCCACCACATGAGACCCCAACATCTGTCGCCACTTGCTTTTCGTCCCGTCTCCATTTCTACCAAGTCCAATCTGTTTTGTCAATATTTGTTTAACTGTCAGGATATTAAAGTCTCACAGGATTTTAGATCTGACATTCTTAGGCATCCTCTGTGGCACCTCACATCTGGACTTGGACTCTCTAGTCCATTCTCGGTGGCAGCACAGGTGTTCCCATAACATATCCTGTGCCTTGATTGTGTTGTATGCAGTTCCATCCTCGCTTGCCATGAAACTCATGCCGGGGGGGGGGGCATAAAAAGGCCTGTGATACTATTATGTCCTCAAGCAAGTGCTGGCATGCCATGCATACGTGTGCCAGATGACTGTGTAGTCGATCTGTTAATGTTGCACCGACTACTGCAGCCGCAGTGAGTCATTGAATTTTATGCCTCTTAAATTCTGTCAGCTGTAGATGGAAAAGTGGTTTCAAGACAATTAATCATGATAGCCATTTTGTAGCTACTGTGTAAGGCTATAGAGTAGAGTCAAGGGGGCAACAATGCAACTACATTGTATTTATTCATTTAAACACAAATGTATGCATACATACCTTTCTCTGACATCTAAAAATGAGGTGTTTCTGAAATTAAACAAAATAATTCTTGTCCTTGCAATAATTTCTTCTTCATCTCATTCTTTAGCCTATCAATTGCAAAACTGCCAGGACCCGTCTCCTTTCTCCAATGGTGACATCATCAACAGTGACTACAGCGCTGGCCAGTCAATAACTTTTCAGTGCTACCCTGGTTACGTTTTGATTGGACACCCAGTGCTAACGTGTCTGCATGGGACCAACCGGAAGTGGAACCATCCATTTCCACGCTGCGAGGGTGAGAAGAATTTTAAATATTTAGAATAATGAATGTTCATTTTTCATTTAAGCCACTTAAAGTTGTGTCTGTATTATTTGACTTGTGTTATCACTTCAACACATCCCCATCCCTCACATATTAATCGTATTTTAAAATCCAGACCCCTTTGATATGTTGTCATCTTAATTAAATTCTTGAAAAAAAATCTCATCTCATCATTAATCTCATCTTTCATTAGTAACCTGAGCTAGCAGGGTTAGCAGTTAAGTAGAAAGTGCATGTTCATGTGTCATTTGGATCCTTTACTCAATACATCATTTGCAACATTGTTGCACTTATGACCAAGACTACTGCTGCCTCTACTAATGACAACAGTTGAGTTCTTTACTGTCTACAGTTCACATGTTGATCGATCCTTGTGTTCTTTCCTGTTAGAAAAGAGGTGACAAATTTGCAAATAGATCATCTTCTAACTCTACTTTTTACAGCTCCTTGTGGCTATAATGTCACAGCTGAAAACGGGACCATCTATTCACCTCAGTACCCCAATGAATATCCCAACTCCCAAGACTGCAGCTGGCTCATCACTGTCCCCCATGGACATGGAGTTTATATCAACTTCACTTTACTGCAGACAGAGCCTGTCACTGATTACATCGCTGTCTGGTAAGTCTGAGTGCACCTACACGCGAAGGTGCATGCACACGCTTGCAAACCTATACACACAAATGCATAAGCTTCCTTTCGATGTTGCCTTTTATACTGTGACTGATTGCATCACTGGTGCATAAGTTTTCAATGTACTTACAGCCTATCTCCTTTCACACGAATTAGAAAATGGTGAAGTTGAATTCACTTTTACCTTTTTTTTTAATTCACCCTTTTCTGTCTCTTTCACATACATAAACATTTTTTCACACATATTTTTGAGATATATTTTTTCAGTGATAACCCTGTCCATGGCATTGTATGCATTTTAGTTGATTTCATCTTGAAAGGTAAAAGGTACGTGTCAATATGTGTCAATTGTGTGTGACTTTTTCTTTTTCTTTTTTCAAGGACATACATACAAAACCATATAAATCTTTATATAGCAAGATTGATACATAGGGATTGCAGCTTTATAGACTCCTAACACATACGTAGATACATACTCTGTGCTATGCATACACTGACTCTCTTGCAGTAATAATGGGATTCAGTGCGTAGGTAAGACTGTAATGTAGGGAGTGAGAGAGCAATGCATTTACAATGGGACCACTGACCAATTCAATCTAACTCAGTACCATGGCGATACGGAGACCCAGAGAGGGCTCGGGAACTCTGGCAGTAATGATTAGATTCAGTTGGGAGTGGGAAACGTAATGAAATGGGTGGTGGAGTCAGGTTCACAAATCCAACAGGACCTGGCTGGATCTTGGGACAAGCTTGGGTCAGTCCAAGAGAAATTCGGTTTATTTAATTCTCAGTTAATAGTTGTAGTCAGCACCATGTTTGCTATCAACAATAATACTGAACTAGGAATTTATTAGTAAGGAAATTAAGATCAAGAAGAATTTGGGCTCTGTCATTATTTGGTGTTTGGTTTGGGAAAGAAATATTTGGTGTTTGAGTGTGGTTAGTCTTTCATTGTCATGCTTAAGATTCAAGATCTAGTAAGTGAGCAATAAAATGCACACAGTGGGCAAAGTAATACATTCACAGTTGGTGACTACTCACTTCAATCTCACCGGTCTCCAGAGCCATGGTTAAAGCTATGGAGAGGTACGGCACTGAGTTATTCGCACTTTAAATGACTTTTCGTGATACATGTGTTTTTGCACATTTAATGTGGAATTCTATAGAATCACATATATAGGTCTTAAGGTACCAAAAGACATCTGTAATGATAAATCAGTGCACAGATGATGGAAAGTTGCACTGCTCAATCTAGTAATATCTCAAACACATAAATAAATTTTCTAAGTCAATGGGGAATGACACTTAGGAGAGATGAGTGCTTCTCAAACCCAGTGGAGTCTGGGATTGTGGGAAACCCAGTGGGATCTGGGGTGATCTGGAGGTCTACAGCTTTTGTATTACAGCCATATAAATAGAAGTGTACTGAAAACTACATCAGTACACTCATTAATTCAATGAAACAATTATCTAAGCTTGAAGAACCACTAAAGTTGCCCCCATTAACAATGATGTGGAGTTACAGAAACCTCTCAAAGGCAGATGGTAAGGTAAACGGAGCCATGGCTTTGTAGAGAGAGAGAGAACACTCCTTTTCTCTAGACTCGCATCACCAGTGCCAAAAATGCCACCCTGAACAATTGGCATGTCCAAAAGGTCCTCCTTCTCCTTCTCTGACAGGTTTGTGAGGTTGAACTATTTGACTCTTTCTACAACACCATCATTTCCATGGATGAGCATGTGACTTGGTTTTATTAAGATCTTATCTCCACAAAGGTTGAGTCAAGTGTCTTTGCTTCAGATGATTTAAGAGAGACTTGCATGGCGTTGCATTTGTGCAATACCATCAGTTACAGTCACATTTAGACAAGCAAGTAAAATACTCTTACATTAGAAGGAACCTAACCTTACACTTTTCTCATCATTCATTGTACCTCTGCTGTTAGTGGTTATGCTAATTACATCCTTTACCTCTTTTTATGGTTTCTCATCACTCAAACCTGCAAGTGATGTCTTCTGCCTTGTGCATTACTGTGTTCTGTATAATCCATATCTCAGTGATGTGAGTCTGCTGGTTTCTACCCTGTATGCCCCTGGGGTTTATGTGACGGCAGGCTGCATCCAGATGTCAAGGACTGAAGCCAAACTGTCTCTGTGGTCTATCACCAGTTGTGCTTGGCTTATTGCCAAATATTGCTGAACCATTTCTAACAGTGGGCTGAAAGACCAAAGCAACACAGTATTGTATGATGCTGTGCACTCACTCGCATTTGAAAAGATCAAATACAGTATTTTTTTTTTTTTTTCCCAAACACACACATATATAAACAAACACTGTTTACTTGTTTTTATTATTTTGTTGTTGTTTTTATTGTATTTATAAAATATATAGTTCACCCTTTTGCTGGCTTTCTGACAAATGATCAATGCAGAAATGCAGTTTTTTCACCAAGCAATAAAATATTACACTCAACTTGTGCTCTCAACTTTTATACTATAAATCAGCCTTTAGCCAAAGCAGAAGAAATAAGATTCAAGTTACAACACAATATTTTGATCAAGAAATTCCTAAAAATATCTATTTTAATAACACAGTTTTGTTGTTTATCAATTTAATGACTCTTCTGAGTTTTAATGGTGGCATTATTTATTTATGTTATTATTTATTTATGTTGTTGCATCTCCAGCAAAAAGATATCAGTTTAGCTTCAATAGGTTTTCGAAATAAATCTACTCTTCTCTCCATTTTGTTGCTTTTGTAGCAAAAAAAGAACCACTTTTAATGAACAGATTAAAAAAAAGAAGAAAAAATAGAAGGGATTTGTGTGGTTACTAAAATCAGGCCCTATCACTCTGTTAATGTATTCCTCCCATCCCCACTTTTTTTTACCTCCTTATGCCTGTGTCAATTAGCTGTATAAGATGGAGTAAATACATAAATGATCAATTCTAAGTTTTATTGATTTAAACTTGACTGTAATTTTACATTTAAGATGGTAAGGCTAAGGGCGCTTGCTTCATCAAGGGACTGGTCCCAAAACAACTCTCTAATTACTCTCTGGCTGCTGTCGAAATTTTACACTTTTCAGCAAAAAGTGTAATTTATAATCACAGCCACAGATGTACATGTTTTGATAATTTAAATTGTATATGTTTTTTTGGCCTGGGATAAAATGACCATTGGGTCAGTGTATCTTTCATTAAGTAAAACAGAACCACAACATTTTTATTCCGCTTTGATTTAAAAAACCCAAATAGAAATTTCTGATGCTCTAAATGAGCTCCAACACCTTCGGAAGACCTTGAATTATTGAGGAGCCAGGAGATGTCGGGCTCTCCTCCTGAATTAAAATTTAAAAACCCTTGTTTAATCCAATGGCATATTCATTAAAAACCTAAAACTGGGCATTTAGAAACTTTAGAAAATGTAACCTTTCAACAACATTCAATATTTAATGAGTGAAGTTAAGCCTTTAATCCATGGGCTTTGTTCAGTGAATGTGTTTAAAATAAGTGAAAAAAGCAAAGAAAAGGGAAACTAAACTACGTATTTTTGCTATCCTTTAAATGAACAATGTGGAATTACCAGATGTGTGTTTTACTTTATTAACAAACACTGCTTTTTGTTTCTCTTCCTTCCTGTTATTAAATCCAGTTGGAAATCCAAGCAGTGCATTAGACGTTCATACTGATCCCAATCTATGATCTTCTTTTAGAGATGTGGCAAGCTTGTGCCAGATTACTGTTGATTAATGTTGTTAGTCAACAGTGTATTTATTCATGATAATTTTAACAATTAATTAATTATTGATTTCCATTATAAGGAATCTGCAGAGGTAGTTTTGGAGATAATTGTAGATTCTTAATTTTAGGGTCACATGAAGGTAATTGTTTTTTGAGAAAAATGTGTAGATTTCTACAAATAGTATGAGGTTTTTTTTTTAAACTAAAACTAATCAAGGTTGAAGCTTAGGAGATACAGTGCAGGTACCCTCATGTTTCCTACTGTAGAGTTGCATCAGAGTTTAAATAGATATTATTTCATACATACATATAATGAGAGTTGTTGCAGTTATTATGCATTTATCATAACATGTTGACTTTATTAGGTACTGGTTGCTAAAAATGTTTTTAACTCAAGTTAAATACTAAATTTGTGTTGACAACTTGAGTTATTCAGTGGCTGAGTCAGTTCAAAAATCAGTGTTGTTCTGCTCACATGTGCAGCACATCCACTTTCATGAGCAAAATGTCAAATCACAAATGCACAAGAAGTATTGAGACAGGCTGCGTAAATCACACAACAGAGGTCATAGTTTATTAAAGTTTTTTAAAAGGCCCATAAACAGTTCTTCTTGTGGTGATGATGACAGTAATGACAATATTAAATTACTTTCAAAAAAGACATTCCCTGAAGGGGTAGGATATCAAGGTAGGTCATCATGCATTGTAGTTTAGTTTCAATTCAGGTTTAGAAGATTACAGTTTAATAATAAAAACCTTAAGAGTTTATATAAAAATGTTTGATTTGCATACATGATTTTATTATTAGGAGTTTAAATCATTAATTAAATTTAGTGCTGCAGTGGGTCTCACTTGTATCAGCTGTCTGCTGTTTTGCTCCTGTAATCTTTGGGTGATGATGTACAAAAGATTCACACTTTAGTTCATGAGACGTTCTTCATACAAAACTAAATAATCAGATATTAAATCAAAAATATGCTTGCAACAGCTGCCTTTTGTGAAGATGAATTTCAAGATTACTCCAGGGTGTTGCACTGCCCTTGAGCTAAGTTCCACATTTTTCTTTTGTCAGCATTGCTTTATTTGCTAACATTTAGAGGATATGTTTTTGACACTTGTGAATTAATTCAGAATTGTTCAAATTCCTAGAACAATGCATCCAAAAAACGTGATTTCCAATGAAAGGCATGTATTTCTACCATAGTGTCTTTTTGTAATTAAATAATTTAATTTAGAATGTTAAATTACACATTAACAAGCATTTCATGTTTGAAATTATGTCAGTCAAATGTATGTCTAACATATCCTTGATATTTTAAAATCTGGAGTTATACCCAAAAAATATTAAGGCTTTTTGGCATTCAGTTTTTCTAATACTGAATAAACAGAAAGGATATATAAAGAATATTTCTTGCTATTAACACTTAATTTTTAAACATTAATATTTATGAAGGAAAAAAACAAGAAACAAAAATAAATTGCTAGAATTGTTCCCAATTCAGTGTCCTTATTATTGTTGTTAAATTATATACCAATGTATTGCTATAATTATACCACAGGTAGTTTAAACTATGTTTGTGCGCATAGTTTTATATTTTATTTTTAATTGTTTATTTCTAATCTTTATGTTGTTCTTATACTGTTATGCATGTCCTTTTTAACAAATTCTCTGTGTCTCATCCCCCAATTTCACAGCACGCATCAAAAATATGAGGATGTGATGTATAAATCTTTGAATCTTGATAGAAAGGCAGTGATCCTTAACTGAGCCACATCTGACAGGCAGAGTATTAATGAATTCAGAAATCGTGAGCATCTAACGTTACTCACCAGTGGAAGAGGCACAGTGTGTTTGTGGATTAGCTTGCCAACCCCTGGCAACAGGCCAGAAAGTCCAATTCGTAGCTCACCCATCAACTGAATCAGATTATACTCCAACTCCATCCTTTTTTACTCCATGGCTCCCAGGCTGGCCTGGAGCCTACAGCAGTGCACTGGCCAGGCTACAAGAGGTAACTCTAGAGTTGTTGGAGAAAAACAAAGCTTGTCCATTAGATACAAGACTAGTCACTAGGGTTTATTTTTGTTGGCCAGCTGTTGTACTGAGTCTAAAATTGAGTGTTTTTGTTTACATCTGGTTTTGTATCGAGCACTGACTGCCGCCTCAGGAGGAGGTCTGAGAACACTTTCTTGGTCAATATCAAGTTATCATTATGAATTTTTCATGTTTTTTAGCAGTCTGTTCACAAGTATGCTCATAAAAAATGATAAAATTTACAAACATTAGTTTTGAAAGAAAGTGATTTAATAAACAATAATAATAAGTTGCCAGGCTGACTTAAACAAGTTTTTCTGTTTTTTGTCTGAAAGTCAAACCTCATCAGTGCTTACAGAAATTCTGCCCTTAGACATTCGTAGTTGAGGGCCTCCACTTTGAGGGTTCTGCTCGTGATTAGAGTATCTTAGAAAAACAATGAACTCTGTATCATATGCAGAGTTACCTCATATCTTTGTGCCAGCTGATATCTGACTCTTTCCATCTGTCTGCTGCAATTGTTAAGTTGTATCCTGCTTTCAGTTTAAGTTACATCAGTTGCCTTTGTTACCCCCCTCCCTTGTTTCTCTCTCTTTATATAGGGATGGCCCAGATACGTCTAGTCCTCAGCTGGGAGTCTTCAGTGGCAACACAGCTTTGGAGTCGGCCTACAGTACCAGTCAGAAGGTTCTGATACGCTTTCACTCCGACTTTTCAACCGGAGGATTCTTTATTCTCAACTTCCATGGTAAAGATGCACACTCACATGCACACGCACACACACACACACACACTTTTAGTATAGGTACCCTCAAAAAGTATAAAAACAATATTGCAGATACAGTCAGACACGTATGAACACAGAGGTATAGGGACTTAATGTTTGTTTCAGCGCCAAAACTTATTTAAGTAATACTTAGTGATTCATGCACAACAATGCTTTGTTTAGTTAATATTTTCAACATGCCATCTGCATCTGTGAATAGCAAAGTAATTCCTTTGGAGAAAAATACATCTTGATTTAGGAATATTGATATTGTTTTGTGTGTAGTCCCTTTTAGCAGGCGCTCCAAGTGTCAGTTTCATCAGCTTTGAGTAGTAACTAGAGACGAAAGGCCTTTCCACAGTAAAGCAAATAATAAAGTACTGAGGAGAATGCTCAAGAGTGGCCTTTTCTTCTTCCATTTTCTTTTTCTTTCTTTTCCATCTGCTATCTCCATTACTCTGCTGCTATTCAGAATTTTTTTTAGAATAGACAAGGTCACGTCTCTGAATAGGTCCATCTCATGGTCTTTCAGACCACATATTTTTGAGGAATCACTGGTAGTGTGTGCACTCTTTGGTGGGGCTTTTGTTACTTGGTCCAATACTTTATTAAGTATTGATGCAATGTTAAAGCCCCAGCAACAACTCAACACCTCATTTTGGAGAGAGTATGTATTGTTTTTCTGAACCTCAAACATTTTTAATGGGCAGATCCAAACTATCTGCAACTGTGTTTTTAATTAAAAGTTTAGGATACTTTTACATGCATCCTATCTCTCAGTTCTTTAAGATCCTAATTAGTTTCTACTTGTGTAACCAAGTGAATCATTTTTTGAGAAGCAAATAGTTTATCCTTACTTAAAAACACATTTTTCCCATTTTTTCTTTCAAAGCTACTGAAGAAAATAAGAATTCTTCCCCAATATGCAGGTCTAGAAAAAGGAAGAATCTAAAAAGTGAGACATGACCATGTGGATTTTAGCAGCCTTTAAAGCCTTCACTCAAGTTCACTGATTAGTGGCCAACCAATTACAGTTTGTGGCAATTGTGATGCTCAAAATAACCTCATGTCAGTCAAACATCTTGTCACCATACAAACACAGATGCCCCTAAAGAATATTACCAATCAAATCCTGTGTCCCATTGTCCACATGACAGCTCTTTTTTAAAAGAGGCAACTGCTCCACTTGCTTTCAACAATGTCATTAAGCTCATGTGAAACAACAGAATGAAGAAGAATTCCCATTACTTTGATTCATACACAAATATTTACCTTTCAAAATATTATCAAAGATGTTTACATAATATTTCAAAGTTAATGCTGTGAACTCCATTGTACTTTCTTTCAGTTGATTTCCAGGGTTTCTTGTGACACTTTCTGTACCTCTTTGCAGCCTATCGACTGAAGAAATGCCCGCCTCCTCCTGCTGTGGAGAATGCAGAGGTGATCTATGAAGATGAAGACTTCAAAATAGGTGATCATTTTGATAAATAATACAACAAATGACAAGAAACAAACTGACAGTGTTTCCAAAAAATACTTACCAATCACCAAAATAAAATAATCTACACAACAGTTTTAATGATACCGTGATGACCCAGTCTACATGAATATTTTTCCTTTTTTTCTTCTTTTCTGTTTTTGTGTTCTAAAATTAGGAGGTATTTTCAACATTATCTGCTTTGGTTCATCTCAAGATCAAAACAACTCTTTCCCAACAGGGCTGGCAAACTACCTGTAGGAGATCATTATTCTGCTGATTGTAAATTACTCCAGTAATGGGCCACATTTATCTAAACATAGCAGGCTAACATTCGTCTGTCATTTGTAATTTTACTTTGCTTCATTATTAAAGCTGAGTTTATTGTATCACCCTGTGTGAATGTGTATCCCAGTCTGTGGCAAACAGGAAAAGAGAGAGATTCACAAAAGAAAAGAAAATGATGTTTTTCAAAACATTTGATCATTGTTGTTTGGGCCTTTTATTCTCTTTGTGCAATAACTGGAGTAACAGAAGAACTATTATCACTTGATTATAAATGATGAAATAGGATCTATTATGTTAAATTTGGTGACCAAAAATGTAACACCTGGTAAATACTCCTGCAAAGCTTTTTTTTTTTTTTTTTAATATCTTCAAGGGTAAACAAATGGCTTTGTCAACAGAGAAAGGCTATTACAGCATCTCTAGTTATGTTTTAATGGTATATGCAGTAAATATTTTAACTTAATGGCTGGCAAACTAGTCTCAAAGCATAGCAACATCGCCATGAGTACGAGGCCTCTAAAACTTTATTTTCTTTTTGCATTTGTTTAGCTTGGCTGAGCTTGCCTTGGACCAGCCTCTTTCTTACAAATGCACGTTGTTGAAATGTTGCAGCAAATATGTTCCTCCAAGCTTTTGAAAAACACCCATTTTGGGATAAATAATCACTTGTCAAGTTCTCATTTTTTCCTCAGCTTTGTGTTATATGATTTGCTCAAAGCATCTTACTCTTAGGTTTGGTGACCTTTTAGATCTGTTGCTGTAATTTTGTAAAACAAAAGTAGACATTTCATAAAACCCCGGCAAGATCAGTTTGCCCTGCCAGTGGTATGCAGAGCCAAGACGCTTCAGGCAAAGTATATAATCATTTCTCTGTAGACAAGTTTCATTTTGAAATGTCAACATTTTATATATTCAGGAAAGATTTTTGAATGATTAGTTGTTTTCTGGGATTTTTGTTTATGAACCTTTAAATAAACATTATTGCAGTAAGTTACAGAGTCATGAAAAATTGATATTGAAAAACTTTTATTAGATATAATTTGCCTAACAGGATAGAAACAAATACAAATGTGACTCCAGACTGTTGAATTAACAGGACGGCGTCAGGATATTGCCACTTGCACTCCACCACAGCAGGACCAGGTCTGCACCTGTTCACAGCAAGAATGAAGCCATTCTCTGTGACAGAGTAAAGACCAAAGGGAGCTTGTTTGTAACAATCATACATTGAAATCTCACAAACTCTCAGTACATTAGCGTGCATTTTACATTTACAAAACCCGGCAGAGCAGAGTACCTCTGAGACATCACCTGCTTTCTTGTCGGCCACTCTAATAGCCAATTATACAATCTTTGAACCAGCTCAAGGAAAGGTTGACTGTTTTTTGTTGCTCAGTTTAGCACTTTTAGACTCTCTGCATCCTGCTGTGAGCTGTATACAAGAGTAATGCTCCTGGGCAAAATTTAAAGCATGCATTATGTCTTCCTTTTTTCTTCTCCACCTTTATTCAACCTGGCAAACTTTGCCTCTCAAAATGGAGCACCAAAACTGACACGTTAACTCTGTTGGAGCTCTCTTTTTTGTTTTTAGGAAGAAAAAGAAGAAAAAAAACATACAGTCTGAAAAGCCTGTTTTTTTGGGTCAAGTTTTTTTTATGTCTTTCTATATACAATAACCTTGAAAGGTTAAAAGTTGCTGTGGTTGTTCCTTCTGTCTGTGACTAAGTTGATGACTAAGAAGAGGATTTATTATTTTTTTGTGTTAGGAGATATCGTGAAGTATCGTTGTTTGCCTGGATACACACTGGTTGGAAAGGCGGAGCTTATGTGTAAACTCAACTCTCATTTGCTGTTTGAAGCCCCACCTCCATCATGTCAAGGTAAGGCAACACTGTGAAAATGAGAAGCCCTGCAAATGCAAAATGGTCTGAATCTGTAGTTAACTTAAACTCCCCCCATATAATTATCTTACTTGATAAATACTAAATCTGCATGCTGATGCATTTCTGTAATGTAAGCATTTAGTGTGTGTTTTCTTTGTATTGTTTCTTTGAAAGTCAGTTTGTGTACTCTTGTTTGTAGAGCAGAAATGTTTGTTTGTGTCAACATTGTAGATTAAATATTCGCCTGAGAATGCTGTCATCTGCTCACATGTGAAAATCTGTCAAAACAACTTTTCATTAATACAGTACCCCAGGGATTTAAAATTCCAAGCCCATGACGTTGGGGAACACACAAGAGACAGACTCTAATAAAAGAAAAGTCTAAATCAATATAAGGATGAGTATCCTGACATTGAATTTGACTCAAACGCTACGCCTTCAATAATGTCTTCTTGTTAGATCCTCCCTGCCTCTGGAGAGACAAAGTTCTCTTCAGAACCACAGGAGATATCACACAGTTGTTGAACGATTTGTCCATTGGAAAAGCTGATATGGTTGAGTAAAATTGGTGGAGAATCACTTTGATACATTGTCTAAAATATATATATTTCTTCATACATTTGAGCATTGAGATATTCAGAGAATTTCTAAATTGACAATTATTTATTTATTGAAAACACCTCAGAAGTGACAAATTCATTTCTACTACTGTTATTACTACTGCTATGACCATGAAAACTATTATTCAAATGCTGTGTCAACTTGTGTTTAAGAACTCTGAACACAGTCCCAAAGTTTGCGATTTCAAAGTCTCTTGTTTTATGACAAATTAAATAACAAAAATGCAGTCAGAACAGTTCTGCTGTTGTGTGGTGACGTTAAAGATGTTAAGTAAAACTTTTGTAAATATGTTCCGTGTTGTAGCTTCCTTATGAAAGGAATCAAGAATACTTTAACGTCAAAGCAGCTTGTTGTGACTTTTAAGACTGAAGAGACTTTAAAAGGAGGCACTTAAAAATATCAACATCGCAAAGTGCTGGTTGCAGCTCCTGGTATTTCTATAAGGCAACTGATTTGAATGTATCCTTTAAGAGAAGTCTCTTTTCCTGCCACAGCCAAATGTTGAAGAGATGCTCAGCCTTCTTCATCATGTGGGATGAACAGAGTGTCCTTACCATTATAAAGCCAGAGAGAAAAAGAAGCCAGCACTCTTAAAAGAGGACATGCAACCAAAGTGCTCCCCCACACACCTTAGAGTTCAGCTTCTTTTGTGTGAAATCCTGTTAGCTATCCTGTTAGCTCACACAAAAGATTATGAGAGGCTTCCAGTGTCTTGCTTGTGCTCAAGGCTATTAAACGAGCATGTTTTAAAGGCAGATTCCACACAATCTGCTTGAGCCCCAATAGCACACCTACACATATAGATGAAGCACTCGCCAATGCAAAAAAGTTGTTTAAAAATCTCTTTTTGCATGTGTTTCTGGGAAAAGGACAAAGAATGGAAGTGGGCAGAGGAACATGGATCGATGAATGAATGGAACGGACACAAACTTGGAAAAAAATTGCTTTAAAGAAAAGTTAAGAACGAAAATACTTTTTACTGTTTTGATCAATCTGACAGATGCTTTTCTATTACTTCATCAGCCCAGTGTCCAGCCAATGAGGAACGGGCTTCATCATCAGGGGTGATACTAAGCCCTGGGTTTCCTAGCAACTACCCCAACAGCCAGACATGCTCCTGGCTGCTACATATGATTCCAGGTACAGCAAGTGTCAAAGGGGTCAAAGTAGTGTGTGTAGGAGTAGGTGTGAGAGTGTTTGTGTCTGTATATGTGTTGTATAATGTGAGAGGAAGTCTACTATCTACTTGTAACTTCTCATAGGTTGTGTGTGCAGTGAATGTAAATGCTGGTAAATATAAAATAATGACTGTGTAAAAGTGATGCTTGCACATATGTATGTACATCTGCTCTTTGAGTGTACAGTAAATATGCATTAGGATCGGTGCTTCTCTCCCTGCATCTGTGTTTGTGTGGTATTCATTTTATGCTGCATATCGCAGCTCTTTGAATTTGGTCAGAAATGATTTTGTCTTGTTTTTCAGGTTACACCATCAACATCTATGTAGAGATGTTTCACAGTGAGAAACAGTTTGATGAACTGGAAATTTTTGATGGTATGTAAAGCTTTTCCTCTCAATACTTAGACTTCGAGACACACACACACACACACACATACCCACGCTCAGCTTTAATTCGTGTTTGTTTATGAAAAGTAGCACAACGCTTAATAAGATGCACAACAACTTAATTCTCATTTGTGGTGTTTTTCCCCCCTAGGAGTTCATGAAGGTTGTGTAACAGTAAATGTGAAAGTGTGCAGAGCAGATTGTATGTGTGTGGAAGTGAACTTTTCCTTATTTATTTTTATTTACATTTATTAAAAAACTTTGTATAACTTCAACTATACTGGGTAAATTTGCCCCACGACAATTAACAATGTTTTGCAAGAGTCGTTACCAGAATGAGAACTTTTTAAAATCATTAAGTCTGCTCTCAGTGGCCAGAGCTAAGTTTGTAAAACAACAAACATCATAAGAAGCCAACAAAATACAAGTGAGATCTTACTAACTTTTGAAATATGAAATTTGCATTAGAATCCACAAGCAGTGATGAGCATATGTATAACTACTAATATGTGTAACCCACTCAGCTCTATGTAGCCTGATCCCAAATAGACTTTGGCTGCCATTGAAGTTACAGACAGCAATGGCATTATTATGGAGTAGGCAGCTGTGTCTCTTTCTGATTCATGCATTGTTTAAAGGAACAAAATGTCAGTAAGTGTCAACACTACAGTTTATACAGTTAATAAAAGTTTATGAAGGGATTGTTGTTCCCCTATTTAAGGGAACATCTTTTAAAAATATTTGAAAATAAAGCATAGATTGAAATTTATAAATATATTTTAAAAGGTCTCAGATGCATTGTGTGCCTTTAAAGACCAAACTTGCTAAGCACTAATTTGTTCAAACATAACACATTAGCTTATGTGCAGGTTTGTGGTCTATAAACTTGAGATGGATCTTGACAGTATGCTTCAGTTAGAATACATGTGCAACAAGTAATTATGTAGCAACTTAATGATCCTGTCACTTTCATGTGCTGCATGGCTCAAAAACAATAAAACACCTGGCTGCAGTTTATTGTTAGTCTCCATCTCAAGTTAGGCGAATATTTATTGTCAGATTTTTTGGAAAGTGTGAATTTGCTTACTTTGCAGGTATATGAACAAAGATATATTTTATTCCTATGATAGTCTATTCTTTACCCACAGCTCACACTCACAGTCAACTGGGCAAAATTACATGCATCATACACGTATATATATGGGAACATGCAAATATACAATATCTTGTGCACACTCCTCAGTCTCATCTATTTGTTTCTCAAGGATCCTCAGGACAAAGCCCATTGCTTGTTGCTTTAAGTGGTAACCACTCATCTCAGCTGAACTTCACATCTAAAACAAACCAGCTCTATCTACGGTGGTCCACTGACCACGCAACCAACAAGAGAGGATTCAAGATCCGATACTCAGGTACGTTCATTATCTTTCATTTTCTATCTTTTTTTTTCTTTGTTACTATGCATTCATTATTATTTATTAGAAGAGTAATACAATACAATACAGATACAATGTATCAGTGTACCAGTAAGACTACTTTACCGTCTTTTTAATGAAAATTTAATGTAAATATGCACTTCTTTCATACCAGTAAGGAAGGTTTCAGGCCAGCAGTCTTTAACCCTGCCCACACAGACAGTACATGACATTTTACCCATCTTGCTATGCTAATGTTGGCTGAGGTGATTTATCTCTACTGAAATGAATTACTAACCCCAATGACTTCCTTATCATGAAAATGAATTGATGCATCAAGGATGTAGGTACCTGAGCCATGATCATTTGGAGAGCACTTTTAATTGGAAACATTCATTTTAATGCATCAGGCTAATTAAGAGCAATAGAGAATTAGCAAGTCCAATTTGTTAATTTGACAATTTGTTTCATATTGAGTCTATTATCACTGCAGGTTCTTGCCAACATTGAGTTGTTCTGACCATTAGATTTGTTCAGTTCACGTTGTGAGACATTTCAATGGCCTCTTTTTCATTGGTTATAACTTTATGAGGAATTCGTTGAACATGACCACCAATCTCAGTTATGAAAAATACAATATACAGTGACACTGATTCTGTTTGAGCTTGAGAGGAGTCACAACGTCAGTCTCCTAGCTCTCTATACGGAAAACAATGTGTGATACATTTTAATGTGTGTGCTATATCAGTACAATGGCTAGAAGTAATAGCATTGTCTTTTCTCTATAGTATTGTATTGCCTTGACAATGGCAGCTATACAGGGAAAAGAACTTTATGGTTTTTAAGATTTTTCACCTACTATACACTTCCCTTACACTATCAGCGCTCCAGTGTGCTTTATATTGAAGCACATCAAATATATACTACAGTGTGTCTTGAAAAGCTGTTTGAGGTTGATGAGTTGGTGTTTGGGTTAAGGTGACAGTTAAAATTGAGGTTAGGGGATATGGAATGTATTATTTCTATCATAGTCCTTACACACATTGTAGATATACACAACTAGTGTTTGTGTGTGAGTCTGTGGATCTTTGTTGCCCATAGCTTGAGCTGACACAGTCTCTGCTGCATTTTCCCTAATGATTCTTGATGTGGTCATCTTACTTCAGCTGTGAAATGACCTTGGTGCCATTTTTCATAATTTGCATCATGGTTTATACAGTATATCCACTGCTTTCTTCAGCAACTATAGCCTCATGGCTTGTCTACACGCTACACAGTGATTCACTTTGAAATTCCACTCCTCCCTTTCGTCTGACTCTCTACTGTGAACATACTTGAATAGTATGTGAGAGGCACTTTGGTCAGGCCGTCAATAAGTATGGGTGCTATTAAGTTTTAAGTACATATATACAATTGAAGTAATATTAAAAATATATATCTCACATCATTTTGACAGCATATGTGAGAAAGATCGATAAACATTTAAAACATTGTTGGAAGCTGTCACAGATGGGTAACAATATGGCATAAATAAAGTATATCAGTATAATTATAAAGATAGAAGTATAGTTGACACTTCAACAATCCATTATGCTTTATAGTAGATTACATCAGAGCCAAGGGAATTACTTTGTTATCTGTGAGACTCAATTTAAGTGGATATACAGTGAAAGACGCAAGCCAAGGCATTCAGAGAAAGATGTGTGGGACCAGCCACTCAACTTAAGCATCAGCAGATACAGAGTAAACATAAGTTTGACTTCAGCTGCCTAGTATCTGCATTTTGCTTCAGAGAAAGTAGGAATCAACTATTGCTAAAGGTTTGTTACTCTGACTATACTGTTAAATACTTTCTGATATGACTCCCAGTAAAGTTAAATGGAGTGAAATACATAAGCTGAGCAGGAATGACAGATTGACTTCTGAGAGGACCATGACCTTTTTTATGAAACTGCCCCAATGAGCCAGTGGGGTCAGCCAGTGTTGGTTAACCCAGTTTAAACAGAGGCAGATACAGGTTGGGTCAAGCACAGAGTATCTGCACTTTGCTTGGATGAGAGCAGGATCCACATGCAGTGTAAAGCTGCATTAGGTCAGGGTGAGAGAATGATGGATGACAGAGGACTCTTCAGGTTTCTGGCAGGACAGCCTGGTACCCATTAATACTTGGCTTTCATACTAAAGCTCCCAAATCTTTAGCACATGTATGTATGTATTCATAAGTGGATAAACTAAAAATCTTGGAAATTAATTTACAATACCTAAAAGTACCCAGAGCATCAGCACTGCTGCTTCGTGTTAGTTTAAAACTGAATACAGCTTAGACTTTAACAAAGAATGAGTATACCAAACCATGACCTCATTATCTGAATACTGTTGCAGTCACAATGATACACTGTAAGTTGTCACGATATAGCATGTCATTCTTTGCTTCTGCATTGTTCAAAACAACACCTCTCTCTTAAAAAAGACAAGAAGTTAAGCAACATGGGCTCAGTGTGTAAGATTATAAAAAATAATAAAAATATAATATTCATGATTATGTTTTCATTACTGTGTAATAACCAGAAACTAATGAACATTGTATTTCATTACCCTGGAAAAAACTTTGCATGTTTGAATTGGGTTCTTTTCCTCTTCAGAGCACAGTTGTTTGCATGGCCACATTTCTACAGTAACCTAGAATGGACAAACTAAATACTGGCTATAGAGAATGCCCTTATGTTATCATTACCAGATGGCCTGAAGATTTTTCTACATGCTTGGAATGGGACGGCTGAGGGTGTGGGTATTCAGTTCACTGCAATCTGCAACCTCACCACTAAATGTCACTGAAGTATATTCACTGATGTTTTAAACAGCTGATCCTCTGATATGGCAACTCAGAGATACAATCTTATCATAGAGAAGATCATGTATCTT
>JAPZDY010000001.1:17178718-17190170 GCA_029783645.1 Ctenochaetus hawaiiensis | reverse complement strand
ATGAGCATGAACTGATGAAGCCACTTGGATAAGAGGCGAAACGTCTTCACAGACATATTACTGAGTCCAGTTGCCTTTGACTTATTTGCCCAGAATAACTATGACCTGGATGAATGAGAACATTCACAGATATGCTGCACATAGTGCTTTTTTCAAAACCTCCTTTTTCTTTTCACACTTTCTCCATTCTCTTAGCTATCACTTGTGGTCACCCCGGCAACCCAGCAAACGGGCGGACAAACGGCAGCGAGTTCAACCTCAATGATGTCGTCAACTTCACCTGTAACAGAGGTTACATCCTCAGTGGAAATGCTCGCGCTCAGTGCCGACTCAACGGACAGTGGAGCAGCCCCCTACCTGTCTGCAAAGGTCAAAACACGAGTTTTAACACACAGTTACATCCCTGTAAATGCTTTAGCACAAAAGAGTTGTGCACACATGCTTTGTGACAGCGGTGCCCCTGTGTTTTCACTTTTAAATAATTTAATTAAGATAACAGTTCTCCACATTCTCAGATCCCAGCAGTTGGGAAGTAAAAACATCATCATAACCAAAAGAAGAGATGACCACCATGGCTTAAATAAGACCAAGGCGGCTCAAAAGAAAGGATTTTCCTGTAAATTCGTGGATTTTAGACGGTCAGCATGTATTCAGTATTTTTTGGCCCGATTTGCTTGGAGCTACAGTATGTCAGCTGGAACATTTTTGGCCAAATCGGCTGCCAGCAGACTGTAAAATTGAGAACTGAATAATTGTAGCGTAAACACACACTTAACATTAAGCTGTATTCAGCCACAGTCAGTCCAGGGTGTGTGTTTTTTTGTGTGTGTGCGCCTCTGTCTCTAAATAGACTTACAAAGATGCATGTTCAAACACACACACACAGAAACAGCCACACAGCTGGGTACATGTCCAGAGACACGTTCTTCTCCTCTGCTAACCATGCGTGGTCACTACACTGCAAGCCTCCCCAGACCTCCGGTAGTGTAACAGTTACAGTATACTAAAAAACACACACACACACACACACGCATTCTGCACAGTCATGAGAGCAGATCAATACAACATGGTCGTTCACATGGGTTTTTCATCGAAGGGATTCATCTTCGCTTGCTTGCTTTCACCATCTCTCCTCAATTTTTCTGTCTTCTCACTCTCCCCTCTCCCTCCCAGCAGCAGCTGTCAATTATAAGACTGAAACTTTCTTTGTTCCCATAGGGTGCAAAACACACACACACATCAATGTCCCCCATGGTCTTGAATTTGAGTGAATGTCAGTCTCCCCTGTGACATGAGAAAAATTAAACTCCACTCTTATTAGACTGGCATCCACCCAGAGAGCAAAGCAGAGCAGAGAGGACCAGAGGAGAGAGCAGAGAGCTTCCCTGCAAACAGAGCAGCTTGTGGCAAAAGAGCAGCTTAGAGGAGGACAGAACAGAGCAGCTTGTATTTTTGACACTCTGATTAATGTTTAAGTCACCTAAAAGTACCAGAACACATCCTGTTTGTTTTGTAAAGCTTCATCATGTTGAGATTTGGTTAATTTCGATTCTGTTTTTTGACTCATGACAGCTAATTTTACAGCTCACAATAGTTGTGTGTCAGAGTCAATACTGTACAGTGCACTGTGTTCTTACCCAAAGTCTGAATGTGAAAGATGTTCAACCTATATAGTGCACTCAAAAATTCCACAATGATACAAAAAAAAACTGTAGTGTAGCATCCATGTCATGTTTACTTGTCTTAGAGAAGAGTCCAGTAATGCAATTTTTCTTGTGGTACACCTATCAAGAATGATGCAGGATGATTATGAATAATAAGTGTCTGAAATCTTAATTTACTTCTCACTTCAAGGTAAACTGTTGAGCAGCTATTAAATAGGAAATAGTGACTGACAAGGAAGATTTGACTCCTCTCTTGTCTTCTCTTTTCCTCTATTCTTATGGTAAAATAAGCAATTGTTTATCATTACAAGTTGTCTAAGCACAATAAGCACAATCTATATCCATGCAAACCATTTGGAACTAAAATGAATTGAAGACTTATTCTGACCTTAAAGAACTATATAAAAAGGTCCTAAAAGTGTCTTCTCATCTCTTCTTCAGTGGTGAACTGTTCAGATCCGGGGATTGTGGAGAATGGTGTGCGCCAGTCTGGCCTACGTTACCCAGAAGTCTTCAGCTACGGTGTAACTGTTGCGATCCACTGCAAACGAGGCTTCTACCTTCTGGGCTCTGCACTTCTCACATGCCAGCATGATGGACGATGGGACAGACCAATCCCTCACTGCTTAGGTACATATAAACACATACAGGTATTTTAGAAGTATTTCAATCGAGGAAAGGAAAGTTGATACATGTTTAAGTGATAAACTGAGTAGAGGCAGAGACAGAAGAAGAAATAGATTGATATTCATATACTTGTAATAAAAATTTGTCTGTCTTATTGTGGACAGGTCACAACTTTTTGGAATTTTGTAGGAAAAAAGGTCTCCAAAAGTTTGTCATTGCTGAACACTATAGTCATATGTAGATATTTATCTATCTCTATATATGTATGTTTGTGGATATTCTTTAACATTTGTCAGAAAAATTCATTTTAGGAGTGAATTGACTTGAAGGGCCAGAAGGAGGGAGGTGAAAAGTGAATGAGAAACTGAGAGAATAAGTGAAGGTTCAAGGTAGAAAATGGGAAGGGGGAATCATAAAAGGAAGGTCAGGGAATGAAGGATAGAGGCTTACAGGTTTGAGCATGTTTGTGTGTGTATGTATGTGTGTGCAGAAACAAAAAGGTGAGTATGTGTCTCTTACGGCAAAAGGCGTTCTTTGTCAGAGAGCTACCATGGCTGATAGACACACAGAGATTAAACTAGAGAGCGATAGAGAGAAGATGGCTGATTGAGAAATGGAGACAGAGACACTGAATGACGACACAGTAACAGAAAGGCAGAGACGAGGAATCAGACAGAGGGGAAGAGGGGCCGACACTGTTGAGACGCTGGTGTCTGTGCATCGGCATTACATTCGAGAAACAAGGTCTTATCGGAAGATTGGGGGGAGAGAGGTGATGACTGAGGGGCAACGAGAGGATGGAGTAATATAATTTGGGGGTAAGGGGAGATATCTGCGGACCAGTTGTTTGGCTGAAAAAGAAAATTGAGAGCAGTTTTATATCAGTGTCCTCCAGAAACCTGTGCTCCATGCATTTGAAGAAAAACACAAGAAGATTTCTTTCACTGATGTCTGTTGCTTTTACATCGCGGAACATTTTCTACTAATTTTCTACACAGAGGGGAGAGAGGGACACTCCTTTGATGTATTCCAGCTGCCGAGAAATGATTTGAGATGACCTATTGGTCCTTTCTCTCTCAGGAAAGTCAATTAAACTCAAGCTTTTTTAGGCACGAGCAACATGTATCAGTGGAGATAGATGATCTGCCAGCAATTTTATTATAGGTTATACAAAAATTATTATTTAATCTCATCAGTATCAGCCAAAAAAAGTAGGTTGGCTATCTGTATCAAAAGAGAAAAAAAAGAAAATTCTTATTGTGCATCTCTGTCTACTGGCATGATTTAAAGCTTTACACTGCAAGCAAAGCAGTGCAAGATATGGTGTAAATTGCCAAAAAAAGTGTGTACCAAATAGTCAAGGCACAAACCACATAAGTATTTTTTTTTTTTTGGTTATATTCTTGGCTGGGATTTTTTATAGCATGTCATCATTCTCTTTCTCTTCCCATATTTGCTGTCTATTTCTAGATCAAGAAGAGGAGAAAAATGCTCAAAAACAGGGATACACAAAGGAAGTTGATAACAGATTTGTAGAAAAAAATATCTGGTATATTATCATTTAAAAGACATAACAAGTTTTTCAAGATCAGATTAAAAGATAAAAGACAACTTTTTTGTTTTGTTTTTTTTCTTCGCATTTATTGAATATTAATTTGCTATCTGTGCACTTTTGACAGTAAATTACAAAAATTAATTAAATCTTTGATGTAGTTCACAGATGCCTCTTTCTTCCTAACCCCATGTGTCCACTTTGACACAAACACAAACACAAAATTAACAGAGACTTGCGTTGTGCTCACCCTTCCCTCGCTGTCAACCTCTCCCTCTGTCTCCCGCACCCTGCAATGACCCAGCTGCACCATCTAATGCAGCAGTATCTGGAATCTATATTTGGACACAATCACACACCAACATCCTTTCTCTCTCTCTCTCTCTCTTTCCTTCCCTCTCTTTCAATCTGCCACTGTCTCTATAGCTATCTCCTGTGGTGACCCTGGTGTACCCCCTAATGCAGTAGTATCTGGAACTCACAGTTGGACGTATGGCTCACTCCTGCAGTACTCCTGTCTGCCTGGAGGGGTGCTGGTGGGCAACGCTACTCGCCACTGTCAGGAGGATGGCACATGGAGTGGGGCGCCACCGTACTGCACCGGTAAAGGCACACTGAGTGATAAAACATCACGTCTAGCATTTTCCAGCTGGTAGACTTGCAGAGTGTAGATAATTACTCAGTTACACTGTCATGCATTTTTGTACAGGCTGTTCAAATGAGAAGCATGTCGGCTGTCAGGTTTACAAAGTGTGTAAATCTAAAGCAAGATCCAACAAACACACTCCCTGAAATCACAGCGTCTGTACTGCAAAGACGAAGAAGTGCGTCATGAAAGTACAAAAAATGCTTTTTTGGATGAAAGTGTTTGCAGAACAGCTACTATATTTGTCTTGCCAATAAAACATTGCTATGATGATGGCACATAAGATCAGGCCGCATGAGTGCAAATAAGAAGTACAAATAACAAAATCTTAACACAAAAACCTGTGTGACTTCAGTGAACTGAAGAAGAGATAAAACTAGTTCAGCTGTCAAAAAATAGTATCATCCTCTCTGGTATTAACGAGAATGAGCCATATTAAACAGGCAAGTCAGTATGTAGATGTCTTCAATGTGTTATTTCTCCAGCATAATATACTGCATAATGTCCCCTGTTGCTGTAACATACCAGGTGCTAACAAGAACTGATGAATAAATATGACTGACAGTCAGGCTCTCTGTGTGTTACACAGTTCTATATTCAGTCCAGCAATCACTTCAACTGGATTTGCTTTTTGATTTTAGACCAGCAGGTATATTGTACTGTATTCAGATAATGACAGCGTGAGACTCTTTACAGCTGAAAGTTATTCTTCTTGACAGTATCGCAGTTTATGAACTGGCTCTGGGGTCTAAATCAAAGCACATGAACATGAGTTACACTTTATGGTTTCCGTTATTTCCGACATAAATAACACAACATACCAGAAGGAACATTATAATTTGAAAGTATATTTAAAATGTTTGACTGATTGTTGCTGGGGAACTGCATGAATTATGTCACCTGAACAGTTATGTGTGTGCAAGTGACCTTGAAAAAATTGTATATATCATTATAATTATTTGCAGTCTGACCCTACAAATACATACAAATCAATATGATGTGTTACTAAACTGAGCGCCCTCTGTGCAGTGTGTTACCTGGCTTGAGCTGCAAGTGAAAGAAACAGGCAGGGAAAGGAAGTAGTTTACTCTTCTGGTTCTAAGTACTGCTCTACAGTAGGCTTAGGCAGATCTCACAACACTACAACTGATCATTTCCAAACCCAGCATCAACTGTCTCTGCAGCTGAAATGCAATAAGCTTCCTCTGCTGTCCTCTGAACAGTACACTCAGCAGGGCAGAATCCATCCTGCAGCTGAGGACCTCATTGTGATGCAAGACGCTGCATTCGGAGCTGTACCCTGTTAAACTCGCAAATCCCCACCGATGGAATTTAAGCTCCTAAAATTGTGACACGCTCAGTGCTTTTAATGCTAGAACAATTTGGTATAGCCTAAATGCAAAGTACAATTCTACAAAGTTTGCGTGCCTGGGTGTGTGCGTGTACTGTATGCATGTGTGTAACCATGTATGAGAAGAGTAGACACAGTATCTGTGCATTTTCTGCAACAGAGGCTATGAGATGACTAATATTAAAAATGCTTTCAGTTGATGTTGTTGGCTTGTAACATGAGTGCACTCAAATATTTTTAGCATTATGGCCCCAATGAAAGACAACCTCCTAACCCTGTGTTTTACCACTGGGCTGCATAAAATGACTAAAACCTATTAGGAGACTAATGGACAGCAGGTTTATTTGGATTTTCTGTGCATGTAGTTCCACGTTTACTGTCTCATCAGGACTTTGAGGGGGGTCCTTGGTTGCCTCTGCAGTGTGCATTTGTCTGGCTCTTGGCATAGTACATTAACTGTACATCTCGCCATAGGTATAAGTCCAGGAATCTGTGGAGACCCAGGAATGCCTCCCCACGGTGTTCGTCTTGGAGGGGAAGAATTTAAAACCAAGAGCCTGCTGCGTTTCAGCTGCGAAGCGGGATATAGTCTGATTGGCTCAGCCGAGAGGACCTGCCTTCACAATGGCACCTGGAGTGGCACGCAGCCTGTCTGTCAAGGTGGGGAACTGTGGCAATGGCTTTACATGACTTATTGCTATGTTGAAAAATGGAACAGAAGTCATTATGCGCCTATTTTGCAAGTCACTTTGAACAGAAAGCAAATCATTAATAGCTTTTGCAGAGATATCATAGCATCATCGCAGCACTATTGAATATCAGTATAGTGAATTTTCCTTTGGTCAAATAGATATTTATGGGCTGTTGTGTGTGATGTTTTATTCATATGCACCCTATATTGACCCTAATCGACTCCTTGAAGTAAAAAAGGCTGATGTTTTGGGGGTTTTTTTATACTGGATTTGACAACATAGCATAAGAATTCTCTGTTTAAAAAAAATTATACATGTGGCAAAGTTATCCTTGTCTCATTTGAGGTTACCTTTGGGTCCCAACCCAGATTCTGTAAAACATTGCTGTAAAAATAAACATCGCTGTAAAACGAAGGCGTGCAGGTTTTGTATAAACCTGCAGTGCATTTTTCTGGCATATGGACTTAATTATTCAGCATTTTATGTGAAAATAAATCAGCTCAGCCTCCTAAGTTGAACAGCTTAATGTCTTCTTAAGAGAATACAGTGGCATCAGGCTACTTGGCATGCTAGTGACAGTAAGCAACTAATCCATAACCAAATATAGCTTACAACAAATTACATATATTGCACACTGTATAATGTACATTATATGTTTTGTGTACATTACATATACTTATGTACTGCATATGGATGTTGTTAGATGGATGTAATTCACAAAACATAGTAGAAGTGAAAGTATGTGTAATTAAAAGTACATTATGTATAATTTTAGTATCAGCTACAGTGTGAATTTTCTCTGGTTAATTGATTTAGTCATTACTCTTTAACTCACACAACACAAAAAAACACTGAAAGTTCCTTTTCTGTCAGAAGTGATTGTCAAATGCATTTAAAAATATATTTAAAAAAAACAAACAAAAAACACTATTATCATTCATCAGATAAAAAATCCTTTTAATTTCCCATAACGTTAGAGGTATATGGAAGAAGCCATTTCTGTTAAAATAATGAAGACTCAAGTTTGTGTGCCTGTGTTTGTATTTATGTGTTTTATGTTTATAAGTGTGGCCCAGATACAAAGGATTAAAGTGTGTCACTCTGAACTGACTGAGCTGGGTCTTCCACAGCTCTGTGGTGATCAAGTGCATCCTATACAACAGCAGTTTTCAAAGACACTCCTTAAACCCATGGGGTTACGGGTAAATTAAAACGGGTCCCCATCGTGCTGCAGAGACGCTGGAATCCTAAGCTGCTGCCTGTGTTACCTTCCTTATCCAAAGCTATGGCAGGCTGAATGAAACACTGATATGAACCCCATCGTACTCTGATGCAGATTTTTTATTCAGGTAGATAAATGGGCTTTTCTTGCAATAATTTGAATGGATAGGAGGAGGAAGAGTCAGTCAAAAAGTTACAGTGTGCTACCATCATTATACTAAATATAGAGTGCTGAAAAGGTCACACTGACTTAAATAAGAAATGAAATGTTTCATATTAAAATGCCAGATATTTTTTCCAATAGTTCTCATCTGCTGATATGTATAGGAAATGCCAATCTCAAGAATGTTGTTTTTCTTCATTGTTGTTTTCTTAGAAAGTTAATAGAAAGCCAGTAATTTCCCTCTATATAAGCAGCCAGTATTTTCAGATTGTATCTCATTTTGGAAGAAAAAATTGACGGAAGTGACCCCTTTCCCAAAACTACTGCTAGATGCAGGGCTCCAAACTGTATAGATAATAAGCAGTGTGTTGTTGAGACTTTATGGCAACAACTGAATTTCCCTTCACCTTGGAGGTTTGTCTCTTTTTGTGTGCATGCTAGTGTCTGTGTTGGTGTAAGACTAATTATTTATGTCTGTCCACAGTTGTTTTTCATTAAGCTAATAGTGGTTAAAAGCTGATTCAGAGAGGATGAGACATCTATCACTGGGACACAAACAGAAGGAAATCCATACGAACATCCATACACACATACACAGACTGTGGCCCACAGCAGGTATACTGATTACGCACATAGACACAAACAGGAAGATGCCATTGACACGTACACAAAAAAAACAATTTTGGAAGTTGTGCTTCAGCTACACACTTTTGGACAGACTTTTTGAAGGGTTTCCTAGCAATAGGTGTTTGATCATTATAGGCTGTGAGCTGTCATAATCTTATTAGTGAGATGTGCTGTGGTTTGTTGCTAATTCCTGTCTATTCTGTTAATGTGCTGTGCAATCAACCTAAAGATCAATAAATCAGTAGTTCAGAAATGAGACGTACTCCTCCCCCATCTGCAATCTTGTGTCCTCCTGGACAGTTTTGTCTCATGATCTACAAAACAACAGTGGTTTAAACAAAATGAAAACAAGGATGGATTGTCTTTCCTAAAACAAAACACAAATCTTGTTGCTGCTCTTGTCTCTGAAGGGCAAAATGGAAACCCTGTGATTCCCTGTGAGGGCAACACATTTGTATAGGCTCTAGAGTTTAGCCTGTTGAGGCAGCTGTGAACATGAACAGCGTGTCTTATTGGGTGCTGCATGTCAAGCATACAGCCGATCTCAAATTCTAAATATGTATTCTCTGTGCTCTCATTGCTGAGACTTTGTTCTCACCGAGATAACCCTGGAAGGACATCGTCCACAAGTACTGACTAATAATTAGCTTCACAGCCCTGCAGCTTGACCAGCGCTTCCTCTTACTGTTACTTGTCTTTTCCACAAGTGTTGAAGGGATTTTGATTTTTTTAACAGGAAGCACAACCAGACAACAGGAGTCTTTCCTCAGAGCGGTTTGAAGGCTCAAAAGCTTTGCTCATTGGCACTCCGGGAGCTATACTGTACACTCAAGATGTATCACCAACCTCTTGCCTGCCTCTGGTTCATAACTGGAAAATGGTACATCTCCTTTTCACTGCTGGGAGTCAGTCCAAAAACCTCTGGTTATTAATCAGACTCACTATCTCAAGGACATATTTAGAGTTATTTCCAGCTGACTGCGATGATAACCTCATTATACAGCCTACAGCTGATCAGCTCTGAGTGACAGCAAGACAGTGTTGCTCACACTGATATTATCACAATGATTAATCACTGCTGTTTAATATTTCCTCACTCCTCAGCCGTATCCTGTGGTAACCCTGGCACCCCAGCACATGGCAGAATCGTCTTCAGTGATGGCATCACCTTTGGCAGCTCAGTGGCTTATGCATGCTGGGAAGGCTTCAAGACATCAGGCCTGACTACCAGACACTGCACAACAAATGGGACGTGGACAGGACAACCACCAGACTGCACAGGTAGGATGGATTTAATGTGTTTGTCCTTGATTTTGACGTCTTCTTCTTCTTCCTATTTTCCTTCCTCTTTTAATGCAGAAAAATTAGCTAATGCTCCATTAATTACAGCACTTCAAGTAGCACTACAAATAATACTAGTGTTGGTTTGTGAGCAGTAGTATTTTTTAAGTAAGTATAAATTGTGCATGGACTGGAGGGGCTGCTGCTGTACAGGTGCAGGACTGTGCAAGGAGAAGTTTGTTGTGTCTGAGATTTCAACATTTTTAATTTAACAGAGACAGTGAGTTTTTTTGTTGTTGTTCTTTGTTATGTTTTTTTTGTCTGGAAGAGAAAAAGAAAGTTTAAGGTAAATCAGATGAAACAGGGATGTGCTTCTGGGAAGTAAAAGACGGCACTCTCTAAGAAAGTTGAGCAGGAGGGTGAGGTTAAAGGGCACACAGAGAAGTAAAAACACACTGAGAAGAAAAAAACATCAGACTATCACAGTGAGTTTTAGCTGTTGTAAAAAAGCACAAGATGAGTTTGATGGGTCCGCAAATGTTGTTGCCCTGGTGCACTCACACACGACTGCAGGGGTTGTTGAGACAACACCATCTGACAGATAAACACTTTACACGCACTGTGTTCACTACTTGACCTGTAAATTTTCTCTGGCTTTTCAGTGATCAGTTGTGGAGATCCTGGGCCAGTGGCCAACGGGATCTATCTAGGGAGTGAGTTTACCTACAACCACACCGTGACCTACCGCTGTAACCCTGGTCACCTGATGGAACCACCCAGACCTGGACTCAGCGTTCTGCGATGTACGAGAGATGGAACCTGGAACCAAACCAAACCCAGCTGTAAAGGTAAGAACAGAGGAGCCTCGAAATAACGGCTTATAAAGAAATGCAGAAAAATCTGAGAAACTTCTGAGTTTATTTTGAGATGATGGATCAACAAGAAGCCGGATTTCCTTGTTTTTATATTAGACAGAATTTTTTTGTTTATTTATTTTTTAACACATTTTGCGGAAGAATTGCTTTGATTTGGTTGATTTCATAACTAAAATGTATTGATTGATGTAATCTATCGCTTTTTTTGAAACAACTGCAGTAAACAATGGTGGTTGTACTAAAATAAAAGTTAAATAAAAATTTCAAGTGTAAACAGGACTATTAAACAAAGAAAAAACAACATAAACAATAATCATTAATGGTTACTGAATCATTTGTATTGAAAAAAACACTGTACACTTAGAAATAGACCTCATAACACTAATAGCAAATAAAAGGACCCATTTTTTACTATTACTTTCAGTAACGACCATCAACAACACTGAATAAAAAGGGACATAAATATGGGGAAAAGCCTGTAAAAAAACAAAAGCCTATAAAACTATGAATTGTATTATAAAAAATAAAAATAAATTAGTGTTGTAGTCGAGCCTGTATGTTGATATAAATGAAATGTTGAGAGTTGACACCGACTTCCTATCATTGATGGATAATTTACCCTTAATTTAGCATTACATCTGTGTGTTTTTCTATGAAATGCAAGCAGCTTAAAAATATATATTTTTAAGTATACCAGCATGTTAAGCTCTGCACTGGCACTGAACACTGTACTGAACATAAACTGGAGGTGAA
>JAPZDY010000001.1:17132612-17169063 GCA_029783645.1 Ctenochaetus hawaiiensis | reverse complement strand
CCCCCCCCCCCCCCCCCCCCCTGCAGAACTGGCATATGTCAATGTAATGGTCAATCATTTTGCAGTTTTATATATTAATGCTTATCATACTTCCTCAGTCCTGTCACACATTAAAGCTGTCATCTGTTTCGAACCCTGTCTATGCCAAATATACTGTCAGTAACTTTATTGAGCTAAACTAAAGCTAATGCTATTTTATGCCTCAGTTGGAGTGAAAGTCAATCCCAGAGGCAGAGGAGAGTCAGACATCCAGAAGAACAAGATTCGAGGTATGTAGATTAAACTGCAAAGCACAAATATATTTTAGTGCTAAGGCCAGAGATCTGCTGCATAAATGCATATGACATTTGTTTCCTTGGCAGCTTGTTTTTACCCTAAAGTTGAAATGCTGTTTATCATACTAGATTGTCACAAAGTAATTCACAGACAGTACTGGCAGCTATGATGGGAGGTTGTTGTGGGGGTTGACTACAGGGGTCTTCTGTCTGAACAAGCTGTCTTGGTTCAGTGTTAGAGGTGAAAGCTCAAATGAAGCGAATAAATCAGTGGAAAAAATTCAGGTGCAATACCATGTAATACCTTGTAAGTTTGAAGTAGGATTTTATAATCAATATATGCATTTAGAGGGAGCCAGTGAAGAGAGACAGACACCACAGAAAAAACAAAGTTGTGCAATTTTTGCAATACTGAGGCTTCTGAGTCCTGAATAAGTCATACTGGTAAGTGTGGGATTCAGACAGGCAGAGACTTAACCCACTGGAGCAGTCAGTTATGAAGGAACCACAGCTAGATATGTTGTCTGTTTCTTGGCACAGACAGGAGTAATCTCAATACCAAACCTTTCTCTCAATGATTTCATCACTTTTAACTTGTGTGGAGTGAAATTTGCAAAGTGGGCAAGTGGGCGTCAAGAATGCAGAAGTTAATCCTTTTTAACCTCAGAAAATCACTCAATGTTGCTGCTCATGCTTTCAGGCAGTGGTGATGTTGTTGGGAGCAGCATTAGCAGCAAAAAAGCTTTAAATTTCTTCTTGTTATTGTGTTTTTGTCTCCATTACAGTTCCTGTGGACGTATTCTCTCCAAACTCTGAATGGAGCGGTTTTTATGAATATCTGGGAAAGAGGCAGGCCACCACATTTACGGTGACTGGGTTCAATGCCACCAGCGGAAGAGTTAACGTCACATTACTTGAGACCAGCGGAGTGTCAATCAGATTATCAGGTAAAAAAACAATGAATAGATTAATATTGTCTAGAGTCATCTTAATTTATTTTACTCAAAATAACCTCACAAAAGGATATTCCTATTGTTAATCAATGCATTCAGAGCTTGAAAACAGGATGTATAAAGTGTGAGACTTCATAAATTTCATGAAAAAGAACCTTTCTGTCAATAACCTTGAATGAGATAAGCAGATAGAGTGAATGGACTAAAATAATAACCAAACAAAAATTTAAAATAATTCTTGTTTAAACACAAAGGATCATTGTAACACCACCTTTGTTTTCTAAGTTGCAAAGTTAAAAATTTGCAGACATTAAAAATGCAGTGTAAATAACAAGAGCCAAATTACTACTGTGGGTGTAAATACACTGTTAATCAAAATCCAGCTTTCCTTCACACTCATTAGACAGGGAATAACAATATCTGTGCAGGAATTGGTGTGATTTCTCATTTTGCAGCTAAGTACATTAAGATTTGTATAAATATTCACAAGGTAAAAGATAAAAAAACAGTTTTCGTGCAAAACTTGTTGAGCACACAGTTAAGAAAATGTGGTTATTGATACTTAAAATAATATAGCACGCAAAGGAACTGGTGGAAATAATGAACCACCTGGCCAGTAGTTTGACTGGTCCCCAATAAACCAATGCATCTGTAGAGGCCCCTCACCAGTCTGAAGGGCCAAATTACTTCCTGTGCAAAAAGCTTCCCACAGCAGTGCTCAACTGCACAAGATGAATTTTTTATTGATATGCACTGGAGATACATGGAGTATATTGCAAGACTGGCACATTTTTGAAAAACAGGTAAGGCTGCGCTCATGAGTAAAAACCAACATACCAGTGTTTATGGAACAGAGAAGCACTGCCTGACTCCTCCACTGACACTCATGTATGTTATGACATTTCACAATCAAAAGTTCAGCTTCAGTCTTGGGTCATGAAAGATTTTCTGCAGGTGAGACAGACAGGAGCTCTCAACGTGTAAACTTATTTCATTTTGACTGTGTGATATTTTCTCACATGGACTTGTCATAGTGCAGAGCAACCGTTTCTGCAGTGGCACTATTGTTAACCAAGTAGAGACATGTAGCTGAAGGGTAAATGTCATTTTTTTCCCCCAAGTAATGCGTCAGGTGCTTGGTGAAGGAAATAGAGTACGATCTTTTAAAGCGTTGAGGTGTATTTTTTCTCTGTTTGTCAGCCAACTTGTCTGTCTGTGTGTTTGTCTATCACCATACCTGTTTGTCTGTCTTTCTCTTTGTCAATCTCCCATGGCATCTTTGCATCAGAGTCTTTCTCTTTTTCTTGCCAAGTGTCAACACAATTTTTCAGTTTTTGTTGCTGTTATATAAATTATTTTAGATTATGACACTAACCCTGTTCATTCTTCTCTCTTTACATCTATTCATCCAGGTACATATAAGTCAGAGGAAAACCAGCTGCTGTTGAAGGTCTACCAAGTGAAGGGGCCGACAGAGCATTACCTCAGCAAGTTTAAAAACGACAACTGGGCTATGGATGGTGATGTAAGATAAACTTCTCTTTTCTCTCTATGTCAAGCATCTGAAATAAGAGTAGAGGTTTTTACAGGTTTCTATTAATAGATAAAATCAATATCACAATGTTGTAGGTCATATAGAAGACATTCTGTATAGACTGAAGCAGTAATTTTACCTCACAAATCATTGTAAAACAGAGCTTCAATTAAACTCAACAGGGACAATATAAAACAAAACCATTTTGGTTTATCTTTCCACCATTCCAACAATCACCATCTCTGGTTTTCTCAAAATAAACCTTCATTTCAGTATGTAGGATGTTAAATTTTTTCACTGATTGCCTTCGCCCATGTTGGCTGCTGACTGGAGGGGAAAAGTAAGAGAAGAGGAGGAAAAGAGGGGGGACTAGAGAGAAATAACATGAACTGGATGCTTTGATAAGTTCTGAGTTCAGTCAGAGGCTGATCTAAACAAAATCACACAGACACACACACATGCCGGACTTTTTATAAACAGGGAGAGGGCCAGCATTTTCCAAGGGAGGAGCTCATATGCACTAACATGCAAACAAAGCCGGACTGACTACTTATACAAAGAAAAGCTTACAATACTTCACTTATCAGAACAGGATAGTAATGACAGGAGACCATCTTGAAATTCACTGAATAACAATAGTGTGTAAAGAAATCTTGAGAGAGGATCGTATTGAAATTCCAGACAAATCTCATGTGACAATTTGCAAAACAGATTTTGAATTACACTGAGTCTGGTTTTTGTCAGATTTTATACCACTGGATGAATTCACATTAGATAAATTTCCTAAAAGTCATCAGAATTCAGAAAACACATTACATACCTGCACAGTTAGGGTTACACGTACAATATGGCTTAAATTACAGTGCAGGCATCTTTCCTTTCATCAGCTTATCTGATTTACAGTCATTTTAACAGCTATCAGCTTAATACTATAGTGTGGCAGAAAAAAAGACGCTCCCTATAATTAAATATTTTTAAAGTCTGCCATTATAAAGATGGAGGTTTATCTCCTGCTTGTCATATCTAATTGCCATCTGTCATCTGGGGCGGTCATTTCTGCCCAGTGAACGCAGCAGGTCAACTATTCCAACAATTATGTCTGATGTTAGTTTTCATAAACTGTAGAAAAAGAGAAGTGTAGCATCTGTGGCCATTAAACTGAAGGGATATTTAAATGATCTTTTTTTCTCTACTAGCACTTCTGAACACACTAATCAAGATGTTAAATCTTGTTCATTTTAATTAAAAAACAAAACTAAAGAAAAAAAGGGTTTGGCAGAAATCTACATGCTAGAAGTATTTCTTGGCTTAAATCACACTGTATTTACTACAGTTTAATATATTTTACCAACTACCGAGTGTGATATTTATCCACTGTATAAAGAAAAAATGTTGTATCTGTGACATGTTAACTTTTTTCTGCTAACAATGATATAACTCAATGTATCAAACTTTATAGATTGGAAAATTAATGTTGTGCATTACTACATCTATCAGTGATGATGCAAATTGATAATGTTTAATAAAGAGTCACTGAAAACTCCCTTTATTGCTCTCTATTGAGTAAAGTACTGAGTGTTTATTATATAGAGAGAGGAGATTGAGTAAATGTAGGAGGGATTTGGAACTCATCCATGTTGTGAGGTTGTAAGGCATCCTGCAGCAACTCCAGGACGTTACTGTCCCGGCCAATAAATAGTTCCAGCATTAAACTTCCCATAAAACCACCCATCTGGAGCTCAGATATTGTTAAATTACTGCACATTTGGTCTGTGTATTCATAATTTGTCTTCGATCTGCATAAATTGTTTTCTTTTTGCAGATTATGAATGTATTCAATTATCTACATTAAATTTATTACGCTCCATGTAGACTTTTTAACTTTGTTCGATGTGTTATTTGAAGCTGAGACTTCTGAAGATTATGTCTACGACTGGGGAATGGATTAAAATTCTGATCCTGTCTGAGTAAAATGGGGAAGGGATGGAGGAACCGGGTGGGGAGATTGTAAAAAAAGAGGAGCAGGCAGGGACAGAGGGGAAAAAGGATGCAAGATGGAGGGAAGGAGACCAAAACAACCAATTTATTGAATGACAGAAAGAATGAGAGAACAGAAGAGTCGGGCTAAAAATGGCCAAGTTGCTATTCCTGAAAAACAATCTTTTCACAGTTAGAAGATGAAATTTTCAATGGTTGATTTGTGAGTGAAACAATGCTGCTTCAATCTCCAAAGGAGAGCTGGTTGAGGGGGGAGGAGGGGGAGGTGGAGGTGGAGGAGGCGGACGCAGCAGAGAGGCCGAAGTACAGGATATGGGGAGATACTGAAAATCCTGTAAAACAAACAGAAACAAAGAAGTTTGTTTGTAAAGTTTGTTACATCGATTCTTTAACTGTCACTGTGCGCACAGTTCAAGAAAAACCAAACTTCACCCCGAAGAACTGACTGTTTTGATGGTAAAAGAAAGAATTAGTTAATACAAAACTGACATCACCGAGTAAATAACAGTATAAAAGACTTAAATCTACCTTAATCATTATCGACAACAACATTAACATGGTTACTCTTAGCTTTATATCATAATGCAGGAAGGTTATTACATATAAAATTGCCATCATATATCCTATATTTGAATTAAGCCTCAATTTGACACTGAGTAGAATTCTTTTTTATTTTCATAGTTAAAAAAAAAGGACCATACTAGAAAACCTGATGTGGTTTTGGTTAAGTTGAGGATCATCCATCATGCTACCTGTGTGTCAGACTAACACTTGTTTCTACAGTCTCTTCTACTTCCATCACATAATTCCTCAATGGTGTGAAAAATCACAGAGTATCTGACACCGTCTGTGCTCATGCTAGACATTGTGTTTTATTTTTCAGGTTACTGCAGAATCAGACCAGAAGACTTTTGTCTACCAGGGGCACATTCACAGCAAAGACTTTGGCAAGTTCCATCTGACGAGGCAAGGTAGGTCGCTCTGTAACATCAGCACCAGTAACAACCACAACAAACCTTTCAGTCCTGAGCTCTCTGGGAAACAGTCATTCTCAAAGTGGGACACTGTGGAAAGACTAAATCATTCATTCCAAGTAAAGAAATATTGCAATGTTTTTGTTAGTTCAAGTTCAAGTGCACTGACTAATAATGCAGAAAGCAACAGGCTGTTTGCATGTTATGTTTTCATGCATGTGCGGGTTTATCAACGTCTGTATCCCCAGGCCCTGTAACCATGGCAATGGACCCATCCAACCCCTACACAAACAGCAGCTCTGTGGCAGCAGCCATCTTAGTCCCTTTCTTTGCCCTCATCCTGTCTGGATTTGCCTTCTACCTCTACAAGCACAGGTAAGCTCTCTCCGCAACATAAATCCATCAGAGTAAAACAGACAACCAGCAGAGGAGAATACAAAAGGAGCTCTGTCTGCCATCTCTGTAAAAATGGGGAGGTTTGGAGCCTTCAGTCACACAAAACATAAAAGCGTTAAGTTTAGTGAGGTAAAATTGAAGAAATGTTTGCCCCCTTTTGTGTTTTTTTAATAAAAACACACACAAACAGCATCTCAACCTGATTTACAATTATAGATAAATATCCACCTGGAATTGTTTTCTACTTCACACATAACTTTTTTAATTTTCCTTTTTCAGTGAACCTCTATTTCCTAATTTGCTTAGTCTAATTCAGTCATTGACTTCATACATTTGAAACACCCACTCTCTGGCTTATTTAAAATGTGTCTTTGGGTTGCATTATTTTATTATTTCCTTTCTGGTAAATGTGTGAAATAGTGGGGCATCTCTCTCTAAGAGGCTGGCACCAAAACTTGAGCCTGTATTTGTCAAACTTGCTAAAGTAAGAAATCGGTCCAAATAAATTTTCCATGACACATATTGTGTCCTACTTTTAGTCTTTGGAGTAAAAATGTTTGAGGAACTTCATTAACCTTGGAAAGTCATCCCTACATTTTTTAAGGATTAAGCAAAGGTGCGGAGCTCTTCTGGCCTGTTAGGAGTTGACAGCAGGTGGCTGCTAAATTAAAACATAATAAATGTCCTGAGAGATAAAATATTTAAATGCCTTTGGATTAATTTTGTTAGAGGTGCAATGACCTTTTCGCAAAACTCTGCAAAGAAGTTCTTGTAATTTATACTTTAAAAGCAACAATTAAATGCATCTATAGCAGTAATCCTTATAAGCGCGGCAGTTTTTATTAGACCTTAATTCATCAAAAAGAAACCTTTACTTTGAACTGGGTCTGAGTGCCCAAAACTTACTCAATAACTCTTTAGTAATATGTCCTGCTCCAAAGGACAGGTCAACAGCTCAGTTTCTAGTTAATTAATCTGCTGTGCTTGAAAAATAGGACCTCTGTTGAAAAAATATATTATTTGTTACAGACAATGGAGGTTGGTCTGTCATCAGTTATAGGTACACTTGAAGTATTTTAAAGTGATTGACAGGTTTATCTTGGTAATTCTTTATTGTTTTTCTCAAGGAAAAAAAATGAACCACATAAAAAACACAGAGTCCATAATGTAAAATATACATACAGATACCTGTTTTTAATATGTAAACATGTTTTAAGGTGGAGTTTTGTCTTGAATGCAATGTGACAGTGTGGACAACAGTTATTAAAGTAACGTAAATAGTATCGTATTCTTGCACAATATTCTTTTTTTCCCTTTTTCTTCCACAAAACCAATCATTCTCTCTGTAAGTTTTTTAGACTAAACTTAGATATAATGGCAGGTTAAATGCAGAGACGTGATTGTCAACTATTTATATTTGTGGAACAGAGATGCAGCCCTGGTGTAGCACAGACAAGTAGTCAGGAGGCACTGCTATGTATTTGAGGGCAAATGTTGCTTCTTTTCTAGATTTACTTAGTTTACAGTAGACTCTCAAATCCCTATGACCCTGATCCCTACGAATGATAATTAGTCGTCTTTTTTACAGGACATTGACAAGAGAAAGCTAGATTCCTTCTTCAGATACATGTAATACAGTAAAATGTTTTGCCTGCAGTTGTTTAAAGTCTGTAAAAATAAATCTTGTTTAATCTGCTACTTGACTGGATGGATGCCTCCCATAGAGATCACATTTACATGACCTTTACACATCCTACAGGCAAAGCAATGTGGGAGTTCAATTATCGTTCTTAAGCATCACCTAATAACACAATCCAGTATAAATCCCTCTTAATGGCACTGGAAAATATATACTGAATTGAATAAAGAGGCATAAGTAATGAAAAAGAAGTGAAAGTGTTACCAAATAGGCACGGATCAACATGTATTTGCTTTTGGCTAGAGCCTGTGCAGTAATAAGACTTTAGATATCATTCTTTCATGCTTAAACATCATTAGATTCTGATGCTTTTGTTCCAAAAGCTCTGTCTCCTTAATTTCTTTTGAGTTATACTGAGTAGGTGAGATAAGAGGTTTTTTTGAAGGACGGGCGGCTTTACAGACATTTAGAAGCATAATGCATAATTTTACCACACAAACTCAAAGTGCACGATAAAGGTAGCACCTATCTGACCTTAGAGAGTAATTATTGGTCCTAATTAAAAAGTTTACAATAGGCTCAACGCCTCACAACGCCTAATGATGCCAGATAATGAATAACTATATTGAGGGGTGAATATCATGAGTAATGATTCCTTTTGAAGAATTGTGTGATGATGTTTTGACTTCTGCACTTATGAAATATTCTTTTGAATCTCACAATAGCTGTTCTTACCTGTGAATCTGTTGGCTTGTCATTTATAGCAGCTGTATGCTACACACCTGACTTATTCATGTTATGGAGGAAACACTGACTGAATGTCATGATAGAAACATGTTTTGTTAACCATTTAATTATTTGCTTTGCTATGCACTTAGTAGTTAGCATAGTAAACCTTATGTATCCTCAGATGGTAACAGTCGTTTCCCAACACTTCCATTACATCACTTTGCATTCTGTGACACAGCCTGACTGCCAGTTAGCAGTGTGCAATGCTAGTGGATGCATATTAAAGCTGATGGTTGTATGCAGGACATTGTCTGCTGACACAGATGACAATGAGAGGCCAAAAGACACCTGGGGGCCTGGCGGCAGGTAAGACTAGCACCTGTCTTTCACCTGGTTTCAGATGGCAACCAGACCTCCGCCCGCCGCCACATCCTCCGTCAAACTCGTCATTTCTTGTTATTGTTTTTAGTTTTTAGATTTTTCTTCATGCTGTTTAGTAAGGCTGCACAGCTGACCGAAATGTGAAATTCATATTTTTCTTGTCTGATTCTGTTTTACATTGCTGTAAATAACTGTAAAACTTGTAAGGAAAAACTAATATTGATTCAAAAGGAGCTACAACAAGGAGGTTCCTTACATCAGCTACAAATAGTTGAAGGACATTTCTACTCAGGAAATATGAATTTTAAGGTTTTAAAGCAGTGCAGCCCTACTGTGCCAAAACAGCAGTCATTTGAAGCTAGTGGGCATTTTCTTTTGTCTTTGATCTCATTGTCATCTCTCTGTCAGCATGATGTCATTAAGAGCAACTACAGACTATAATCTGGTCTATTTGAAAAAAGCGCTGTGTATATTTGTGTATTTTGTTGCTTTTCTCTTTTTTTTATCTCCTGTTACCTGTTTTGTTACTCCCATTTTGACTCAACAGTACATGTCATAAAGTTAACTTTTCTATCATAATCTAAGTCCAACATAATGGCAAGCCAACAGATATAGAGATCTTTAATTCACATAACAATGTAATAGCTTAAATGAGAAACTAAAAGCAAGGTGTGAGTGTGTACGCTGCAGTTTCTTCCTGCTTCGGCCCACATGTGTGCACAGTATCTATAATACTGTCAAAGCAATTATGTGTGTCGTTATTCATTCTACCAATAAAATTAAACTATTGCACCTACAGCCACAACCAGAAACTAGTGCAGTGTTTTGAACTACTGCCACGCAGGGAGGTCTGCGGTGTGTGTTGGTGTGTGTGTGTGCAGTTTTGTAAAGTAATGGGTTGAGCATGTAGGGTAGACTTAGTTGCTCCCCAGGGTTGGATTTCTACCAGTACACACACACACACCCACACACACAGACACAGACACACACACACACATACACACACTCTTAATGAGGTCAGAGTCAAACAGCGTTTCAGCTGCAGCACTCCTCCTTGCTAATAGTTCCACAGGGTTTGGGAGTAAGTGATTATATCTAACTGGATTATAGGACCTGGGTTTCCAAAAATGTAATCTGCGACAAACAGATAAATTGGGAGGGGGTAGTCATATTTCACCGTGTATCTCTTTGAACCCCTGCAGTAAATTACTTAAAATCCTCATTCAGGCAAATGGAGTAATCAAATCTTCTTTTAATCTCAAACCATTGGGTGCTTTTTCGCAGGATGATGGCAGGTTTCATGCATGCAAACACACTCGCTCTGGAGCAGCAGATGGGCACTGGGCAGCTGAACCACCGAAGCAAGCAGTTGCTGTGGTTCATGATTTCACTCCTGCCTTAATTTTTCCTACAATTTGTAGATTTTTACCAGAAACATGCTCCCTCTAAGTTTCTGTCTTCAATCTTAATGGTAAAGCCTTACAAAAAAAAGGATGTCTAACAAGACAGCTTACAGAGGAGGTTATTTTAAACTTTCTTTTTTAATTAAGCATTGTTTTCTCCATTGGTTGTGAAATTAAATCAGAAAAATGTAGACAGAACTCAGTCAATTTCTCCATACCTAAAACAAGGAATTAGACTGAGTAATCTATACCAATACAGTTTTGTGTAGTTTTCTATTATGCATGAGTACTACAAGGACACTCTGCTGTTCAGTACTTCTTGAACTCATATATCCTTGATTCCCCTAAACACCTGTGATTTTTAGAGGAGCAATAATGAGTAAGACATGCAGTGCAAAAAGTGTAGGAAGGTGTGTGATTTTTTTTTAAATATTTTAACTTAACACACAGTTCTTCCTGCAGTCAACTAAAATCTTTAAATGTAAAGTCTCCAGAGGATTTTTTTAACAATTGGGGACAAAAAGGCTCAAAAACAAAACACATTTCATTAGAAGCATTTTTTCTGTGCTCTAGTTTGATTTACCAGTGTCAGAAATAAAAATTAACTGGATATATCCAGATCTTTAGCTAAAAGATGGTCAACTTTTTACAAATGTCACTGATTCACTGATATAATTAGGCTTATGTTTTGTACTGAGCAAGTACAATATACCTTACAGTATTTGTGTCAGGAATTCAAACCATTGAACAGAATGCTGCACAGACATGTGTTTTACATGCCGATTCAAAATATCACTCATTTTGGTAAATTGTATTGAGAGTCACTGCAGGATAAAAGTGACCAGCCTTCTCATTTCAGTTTTTGTTAATAAAAAAAAGACATAAGCAGATTAGGCATCACTGTCTTTATAATGTCTGAGTTTGTGTTTTACTTTCTATGTGATCTTTTAGTGGCTTGTTTGGTTCTTCTGTGCATCGTTTGTTTTACATGCAGTTTTGCAAAAATATCCTTGGGAAACCAAACATGTGCCATGAACACTATAATTCCCTTCTCATTTTGTGTTTCAGGACTCGTCCCAAGGTCCAGTTCAATGGCTACGTTGGCCATGAGAGCTCCAATGGCCAGGCGTCATTTGAAAACCCAATGTATGACACCAACATGAAGCCCACTGAGGCTAAAGCAGTCCGATTCGATACCACGCTCAATACAGTCTGCACTGTGGTATAGTCCAGCCAAACTGCCACTACGTGTAAAGTGGTTCAGTCCAACCCTCCCTGTTGCAGTCTGCGGTGTGGTTTAACCAAACAGAGAAGAAAGAACAAACCTAAGATTTGGGATCATCACCGTGAGCAGCCTGTGTTGTAGCATGCTGATCCTCTGTCAGCATAATCTGCACAGTGATGCGACTCTGCTCCCTCTCCAACCTAAACAGTGGCATCATCTCTCCCAGTAGTGTGAAAGAGTGAAAATAAGTTTAAAACAATAAGCAAGGAAGGAGACAGTGCTGCATCAAATAGAATATAAAATCTGTTGTTCAGGAGATCAATGATAGGACCAGAATTCTTCTCAAGCACTGTTGCTATCCAGACATCCAAGAAAAACAGACCATGTTCGTCCAGTGTCAGCTGACCCTGCCCTCTAAAACACTGTCTGCATCCTGAATAGTGTTTTACCCCTCCTGACCCCATACCCCATGCCAAATTTGCACAGTGGTATAGGCTCACTAACTCCCCTGCTGCAGGCCAGACAAGGGGTTTGAATGATGCAAAAGGTTCAAACCCTCAGGGGAAGCACATAGGCTATTCCACCCTTCAACCCTGTTTGGACATCAGATAATAACTGGATGGTTTCAGTGTGTCAACACAAACGTGATCATTGGTGCTGGACCAAAAACCCCCCCACTGGACTTCCAACACACTGGACTTGACAGGACTGGACTCCTCACTGGACGTAATGACAGCTTACGCAGTCTGTTTGCAGTCTGCTGTCCAGTTGACAACCAAATGCAGTTAATGCAGAGACGAGTTCAACCAGACCAGTTCCTTTAAAGAAAATGAAACTCTCAGCCAGTACAGGATACTAGTGTAACATGAGTACTAGCTGTTGTGAACTAGTGTGAGACAAGCCAGGGACAAATAACAGTTGCAGATGTGTTTAGCCTATTTGGATAATGGTTTTGGATTAATATAGCAGGACAATCACAGAGTTCAGTGAGTTGAGTTTTTGGATTTTTCAGACATGTTTCTGTGATTGTCTTTTCTGTCTGCCATTTACTGTATCGCCTTTTATGACCATGTCTACTTACAGTATTTGGCAACTAATTAGGCTAAAAGACACCAAATCAAGCATTTGCAAATGCTATTTTTCCCAGGTTAGGTCAGAGAATCTGTGAGCTAGTTCAATATGAGTTTTGGACGATTTTAAATATTCAATAGAGGAACAACACAGCTACAATCAGTCCTATATAAAATATTCCACACTAACACCAGGCAGACTGTGCTGAACCAGAAAACCAGACATTTGAGTTGCTGGGCTGGTTTACACAATGGACTGGTTTCCAGAGGCCTGTCTAACACAATCAGAGTCAGATAACTGATTCTTGTTCTCGGACCAGCCAGGATTCTGCGCTTGGTGGCTGAACAAGTGGAAGCCTGGAGGCAATAAGCTGTCAAAATCATCGACTGCTGCAATCACTTGTGGCCAAATCCAGGAAATGATTTGTCTTCTCCTTACCATGGTCGGGATTATCAGTCGAGTTATGACTGATTTTTTTTTTTCTTTTTTTTTTTCCTACAGCATACTCTCCAGCCACAAAATCAGAAATAGATCAACAGATCAACAGACAGACCGGTTGACTTACAGAGGTTAGACAGACGGACACAGACAAATGGACAGATAGACATCCCTGTCTGTCGTGCTGGAAAAGTGAGACAAGGACAGGCTGCTATGGAAACAGAGGCAAATAGTTGTCTCTAATTGTCTCTTCTGGCATTTTTCTTCAGTGAAGATATTGATGAACAGACTCCATGTTCAAAAAAACCCAGTGGCCCCATGGGACTTCCCAAACCACTGCTGCTGGGGACCCCAAACAAAAACTTTATATGAACTCTTAAACCGCACAAATTTTGCACTAGTGTGTTTTTCTGACTGGGTTATGAAAAAAAAAAGAATAATTTTTGGGTCTGAAATGGGTTTGAAAAATGAGTAATTCAAAAAAGAGAATTTTATTCAAAAACTTCTATCTTTAAAAAGACGACAAAATGACTAAATACAGGGTTACAGAGTGTTTGTATATACACATTTATATTTCACGCTCCCTGTTAGCAGAAGGTGTGACCACATGCTATACCGTTGTTTATTCTGTTGCCATGACAACACGCTAGCCAACCAGAAAGCTGGGATCAGTTTACCCATGGACCTCCAAGCTTCTAGTGTCACATAATGACACCACTTTGTTGCCATTTTTAGAACAGTGGCTGTTTCTGAAAGCGCAACCTGAATGCTGTTACTGTATGTGGAAGAAATACACAGAAATCCATATCATGCCATGTGGTCCCCCTGAAACACTGCAGTTTCATTTCTAGGCATTAAACTCCATCATTTTCTGAGATACGGCACAGCCCTCTTTAGGTGCACTTAGAGGTGCACAAAGTTAGACTGTATCTCAGTGTGGACCCTTTCTTTTGCAGTTGATCATGTGTAGTAACACACAGTCAAGCTTTCAGAAACAACATGTGACTATTTCTCTAACTCTCTTTAAAAAGATGTGTTGTGCCCCCGCAACCTATCACATTATCATGCCTCATCTTTCAACACATCCGATGCATACAATCTTTTTTCAGCGCACCTTTTTAAAGAGCTCACAGCGTATGTGTGATCTGTTAGAGAACTGTTCGTTCAAGGCAGAGGAACAAACTGATAGAGTATGAAGACAACATGCACAATTATTGTTGTCGAGAGTTATCGAGCCCCGGAGCCCCTCCATTGTTTGAGAAATACCTCGCGTGCAGAGAGTAAGTTACGTCCTGCTTATCAATGCTGGAACCTCACTGCAACAAATACACAAGCTTAGCAAGTGCGACCTTGCATTCAGCTTATTTCCTGGTATTTCAAGTCAGAACGTCGAACTAACACCCTTGAGCCTGCAGGATCCAAGAAAATTCACTCGTTTCAAATCACTTGCCAAGCTTGTTATTTCTCGCAGTGTTCTCTCAAAATATTTTTATTTTTTTGAAAGATGCTGCACTTGGTTTAGATCACAGATGTAACTGCTTTCAGTGTGTGTCTTTCATTGTCCTCAGGCTTGTTTCTGTCACCCTTTCACACTCCATGCACACTATTCCGGCATTAGGTGTACACTCAAGGCATTTACTTTAACCTGCATGATTTTACTGTCTTTATGTTCCTCATCTTTTTAAATATTCAGTCCTAGTCCATCGTACTGTCACATCTCCAAATAACAATTCCCAAATCCATTTATTTACAATTACAATATCAAATAGTGAGAGTCAGATAATAAAAAAAACTTACAGCTGGTTAAATTATGATTTTGCCCATAAAACACATGTCGGACAACATTTTCCTGGCCAAGACTCCATTCACTAAAAATCAGAGAGCCAATTGGATCTTCCCCAGAACTCAAATACCAAAATAAAAAACAAAAAAACAATGAGAAACATTTGGCATGAGAAGGTTGTTGCATCCACCTATTTTGAATTAAGTGCAGTTTTTGTTTACATTTCCAGCTCATTTGATTTGAAGTGAATCTACTCCAGAGCTGAATATTGCAAATAAAATGTCCAGAAACTGTGGTGATTATGTTAGGAATAATGAATATGGGTTCTTGTTGGTAGCGTAATATCCATTGTTAGCCTGTCATTCACAGTGTCCGGGTCGTGGACAGACAGAGAGAAACACACACAGCAGTGTGAGGCACAGGGAATAAAGATATCCTGATGTGCATACTAGCTACAACACTGGCAGTAGTTAAGACAGAAGACATTAAAAAACTCTTTGCAGAAATAAACAACACATCTGTAAACAACACAAGACAGTGAGCTTCCTCTCATTTTATTGCCAGAGAGCACCCAGTGCCTCTACGAGTATTGTAATTGTTTTAATTAATTCAACTGAGATTTCCTATGGAGTCAAGAGAGCATAATAGCGCCTGAAAATTAGAAGCCGCAAGGTTTCCTCAGGAGAAATAAAAGGTCTAATTTTTAACAATTAATGACACAGATCTGATCTCCCGGTGTGCCCAAACAGGAAAATTAAGACTCCACGATTTTCCTGTTTACTCTGGCATATATTGTTCAGAGTGAAACTGCAGTGCTTGCATATCAGATCTCTTGTACCTGCAGAAAGTTTGAAAAAACAACTCAAACATGAAGAAAGTCCGGAGAGAGAAGAAATTTTAATTTTTTACTTTTTTAAAAATATTATTTAATCTCTATGATTACAATACACCGTTTAGATTTAGATTAAAGATATGTTAGGTCATGGTGGAGGTGCAGACAAAGTTAAAGTGTAACCAACCCAGCTTTGTCAGTTAAATGTCTGTTAAACAGAAATGAAATGTTACACATTTTTGATTCATAATATAAAAATATCTTATATTTCTATTTTTAACAAATAAGTCTTTAACACAAGATAACAGATTCATTTTCTTGATCATTGAAAGGCTTAATATGCATCAGTTGTACTGTTTGCAAACACAACATTCAAGCTTGGCCCCTTTTCCTTGACTGAACTAGACTAAGAGAGCAGCAGCAAGCTGGAGAGAGAATGAATGGAGGGAACATCGCTATCGAGAACAAAGCTGTGAGGATAAAGTAAAATAGATAACAAAAGTTTCTTTGTTGGCACAACTAAACATGACCACTACTCCAAACAGCCCTGCGGGTAGGTGCCTAAAAGCAGGATTTTGTGTGAATTCAGCCGAAGCGCACATTTCATCCTCTGCTGTGTGTGTGTTTAAGTGTGTGTGTGAGTGAAAAACAGACACCCCTTTTCTCTCACAGTGAGAAGAGCAAGATGTAACCTGGCAAAGTTTTTATAGAGGCTATCTTGCACTGTTATTGGCTGGGGGCTACACACCGCTGCCCAAAGGCTGATGCCCAGAAAAAACCTGAACACAGCAAAACAAGAAGAAACTAAGAAAAAATATTTTTCAGAACATTTCAGCTTATTATGCCTTAAATTAAAATGAAGTGAATGAGCAACTAAATTAGGGGAAAATGCAGTTCTCTTTTAGGATTACCACTGTTTTCTGTCGCCTATGAATATCAGTAAAGTTATCTGTTTTTTGTGGCCATGACTAAGATCATTTTTGTGGACATGATCTTACAATTCAGCACATGTTAACTGAAGCCAAAATTGTGTTGCAACTTGTTAAATCTTAATATAATCCAATTTTATAATAAAGCACTCTTCCTGGTGTAATGAGATGAACTTTGGAAAGTCAACGAGGGTCGGTACTTGCTGTGGGGCTGATCCAGTGGGAAGCAGTGACTTCTGGCCTATAAAATTCACAACAGTACTGGTCCTTTTTCTCGGGGGATACTGGGACATTTCATTAGATCTGTGAACATTACATATCTTGTCCCTGACAGGCCTTGAAAATTTAGAGAATCTTCACTCAAGAACTTTTTAAAAAATATATATTTTATGTAGAAGTAGAAGTTTTCACGTTTGTCCTTCATTTGGCTCCGTCAGCAGTTCTCACTGTTTGAAAGAGCGACAGCTGGCTACAAACTGGAAAAAAAAATGTAACTACACACCAAATTTTAAAAATGCCAAGGTTGTTTCTGCTTCTGAGACTTTTCACAGTTTGGAAGAAGTTTCCACATTTTGTCCCTCACTTTCTCTAAAGTGGTTCTGTCAGCAGTCCTCATTGAAACAAAGGGACCCTGGTTGCTGGGAGTTTAAAAAAGACCAGCTAAAATTGCAAATGTCGCAATTAACCTTTTCACACTGTCACATGGCAGAGGGGAGGTTTTTTTTCACAGAGCATTAAAAATACAGAACAGATTCAATGCAGATGACTCATGTATCTAAATTACATCAAGATGGGATCGGAAAGTCATTTACAGCATGGAGGCAAACACACATATGGACAGATGCAGAGTGATGCTGCTGGACTTTTCCTGTGGGAAAATCCAGATTGGAGAGAAACTGCATCACGCATGTGTTCATATGTGGCTCAGCAGCCATACTGACCTGTAGATGGATTTTTATGTGTGCCAGATTTTTTTTTCTAAAATAAGATGAAAATCTGACCTTCCTGTATGTGTGTGTGTCTGTCTGTTACACACACACACACACACACACACACACACGCACACTACATAGTATTTCTGGCCCTCTATCAGTTCCACTTTTTCATGGTTTCATATTTAAATATTCAGTGTTGCAGTTCGTTTGCCCTTGACAGGCCTGTTTTATCTTCTCGATAGTTTGGATAGGACAAACTTCTCATGCCATACATTCAGCAGTACAGCTTTGAAGAAAATCTTCGTCCTGGTGCATCTGAAGTGATGCAAGTTGACTGCAGCCCGGCATTGCTCATGGGTCCAAACAAAGAATACCTATCATTTCACTACATGGCAGCTTTTAGATTCAGACAACACAAATATTCGTCCTATATTCATACGTTACATGATTGGGATGCTTTCTCAGCAACACAAATTAATCTACAGTAAGTTTGATTCTTATTAATGTGTACTGAAAAATATCATTCAACTTCTGTTGTCCCCAATCCGCAGATACGTTAAATATGGTCCCTATCAGATAGCTTCATTGTTACCATTTTAAGCATCATAATCACCGTCATTATCATCAGTGTCATCTCTCACAGTCATCATGTGCTGCTGAACTTGAAGTAGGTGCAAAAGAAAAAAAAAATTTTGTACAGAAATCTATTTTTTATGCAGAATTTGTAAAAAAAAAAATACAAATTATTAAACATGCTGTACTTTTTATGATTAATGATGTAGGTACAACAAAATCTTGTTCATTAAAGTCAATGTTTTTACTGTTACACACCATGTAAAAATCTATGGTTCAAACTGAGTATCAAATATCAAAATGTCATATGATCTCTTTTTATCCACTTTGGCTGCTCTTACACAGGAACAGGAAACCTTGTGGGGACCCAGCGTTAATTTCCTTCGTGCTGGAGAGACAATTATCATGGGTCGCGCCTGTAAAACATTTGCTACCCACAGTTGAAAACACTTCAGTCTTTTAAAATGAGATGTCAGTTTTAACTCCTCTGCAGCTTGGGGCCGGCAGAACAGTTTCATCCTTTTTAAGTGAGCATTTATTCCAAAACTATGGTATATGATGTAATTACACAGCAATTTGAGATGGCTCAGAATGTGGCAGCTGTGCCATAAGAGTTGCCTGTGTATTGGTGATTTCTCATATTAAAATATCTCATTTTCATACATTTATTGAATTGATTTTAAAATACACACCCATATACACTGAACATAAAATAAACACCAGATGTTCTGGTGTCATAATGTCATAAGCAGTATTTGTAAATGAGTTTAAATTGACATTTCCTTTAAAAGACGTTGTTCTCGTGTAACAGCAGCCCTGTGTGGCTGATCCTAATGTCTATATCTGGGATAGGGAGGACTTCCACAGGCACAAAGGATTTTGGATGACTTGACCCCTTTACGGCCCAAAATCTGACCTCATGTCAGTCTAAACAAGGAGAAATCTGTTTCTCTTTGCTCAGATTTCATGGGTTTAGAATGGAATTACAATTGTGGTAAATTTAGGCTTTAACAGCAGCATTTGCAAACGGCAACAGTTTGGGAGGCTCCTGTATTGGCTGGTGAAACATGAATGAAACTCGTAAGCTTTGAATTAAAGGATGGAAAATGGCACTTTTCTATCCTCCCATCGGACTGAGAGAGAGAACCAACATGGAGTGTTATAAAGGTTTAAACAACAGATACTGTATGTGAATGCAGCCTCACTGCTGTTAAAGAGACTCACAGTTTATCTATCAGCTATTTTGAAAACATTATTTGAGAATAAAGTTTTTGATACAATAACATCTCTGTTGTACTGTTTTTGTAAAGTGCTTATCTGATTTATGAACTGGTCTTAAGTGTGATTTTCAGTTACAGAGTCAGCATGGTGCCTCAGTCCTGGATTTAAATTTGACTTGACCGGCTAAAGCCTCATGTTCCAGTTCCAAGTACATAGAGTTCAGGTGAGTTTATGTTATCCTTTGCCCTCCATCACGCCCTACCCTGCCTCTCATCAAAGGCATGTAGGGATAAGCTACAGCCTGGATGGACAGATACAGATTTATCAAACATGGACTTCAGCCACTCACCACCATACGGACTAATTGCTGAATTTTGAATTAAACTCAGCATGGAATTGGTTTCAAGCTGCAGTGTGTCAGATTTAGGGGTATCTAGCAGTGAAATCATAAATTTCACCTACTTCTGCTCACTCTCCCCTTCCAAGGGTGTAAGAGAACCGTGTGTAGCCATGAAATTTGCAAAACACCCAACAGACCCGCTTTAGAGCAAGTACTCAGTTTGTCCATTCTGGGTTTCTGTAGAAACATCGGTGCAACATGGCAGACTTGGTTGGAGAAGACCTGCTCCCCTGTAAATTTAAAAAGCTCCTTCTAAGGTAATCGAACACAACACTTCTTATTTTCAGGTAATTAAACACAAATGAAACATACTCGTGAACATCATATTCCTTTTCTGTCATATTCTACAAATATGTCATCCTAAATCCTACACACTGGACTTTAATGAGGACCACTTTAATCCCTACATTAATTCAGGATAATCCATGGAGAAGTGTTTATGTAAGAGCCTCATTTGCCTCTTTATCGTGTGCAACATTCTTCATCATCTAGACAGTCTTTCAGTTGTTGATGCAAATAATGTGAAGGTCCTGCAAATAAACCCATAAGGTTGGGATACATTATCTTACTACATTACATGGAATTTTGGTAACTAATTTGTTGTGGTAGTATGGTCTTAAGAAGAAACATTTTTAACTAAACAATTTTTGTCTCTCTTAAAACAAGTTAGTTTTCTCTATGGAACATGATATGTAAAGCATACAGGCACACCATGGTCAGAAATTTTAAATCAAGAGTATTTATTTTTGTAGAAGTTATGTAAAAATATTTGAAACTTGGTTTCTTTTCTGGACTTGATACCCTACCAGCATGTTACCATGGTTACCCTGGTTGGTCAGATACTTCGGGACCAAAAAATCATATCACCAAGAAAGTGAATACAAGCAAAGAGATTCCATCAATGACGCATGAGAAACTGTCGAGACGGGGAGGTGTGGAGCAGTGACGGGAGAAGGCAGCTCAACCAGTCAGCCGCAGCATGTCATCAGCCGGAAACACTGGTGCAGAATGATGACTTGTAACAGCTGAAACTTTATTTATACAGCACCTTGCAAAACAAGGTTATATGCTGCTTTACAGGAGAATTCGGTGATTGAACATTTCAAGACCTCAATGAGAGACTGGGAGATAAGGTGCATGGAGCAAGAAATAAAAAAGGAGTAAAAGTAACACGAGCAAATTATTCAAAGTGCACTGAATTACAGCAGGGCCGAAAAGACAAACTGAGGCAGACGACATACAGTGATCATTGGCAGGGGGGCAGATATAATACTATAATATATATAATAAAAATGCGTTGTTGTCTATCAGCTGGTGGAACAACAAGTAACACTGTTGACAACCAGGATGACAATATTATAATATATGTTATGTCTGCAGGCTTTCCTTTTACAAATGGGAAGCCAACAGAAGCTTGAGACAACCAAGCTTTGTTTCTGAAATGTAAGATGTTAAAAAAAAATCAAGATTTCTTCTTCAACACAGGGAAATGGGTATAAACATGGGGAACAACCAAGGTAAGAAACAGTTATTGATGAGGAGGCACTTATTAGACCAATTAGAAAAATCAGTGAGGAGTTTGACCTGGTTAGTTCACTGTGCAACACGACGTCAGGTTAAGGAATATTTTTAGCCCCCTCCCCCTTGATTTTAATATGCAGAGTTGTACTTTAAAGGTCCAGTGTGTAGGCAGCAAGTGGTGAAGATGCATATTGAATCTGACTGAGTGATCTCTCCACTCTCAATCGCCTTCTAAGCCTGTAGGAAAACCTGTGATGGGTTTGAAACTAGCTAAAGAGTCATCTTTAGATCCAGTGTTTGATTTGACCTTTTTGAGCCACTGTAGGAAAATGGCAGTGCAGTGGAGTCTGTGGCAGAGGACCAGCTCCTGTCTGTCCTATTAACACATGGAGCACATGACCTGAATTTAGGAATAGAGGTTGAGAAGTACAATGACTGAATGTGATAAGATTCATCTGCAATAACATTGTGGAAAAGTGTTGCTGTTACACTGAGCATGAACCGTAATGGAGACTTAAGAAACTATTTACAGTCACACATACTGACTCATGATCTTGTTAGCTGACGTATAACAACTACACTTTCACCTCATGCTTCAGATGCTGCAATAAGGGCAGAAAGCTCAGTAGTATTCAGATAGTATTAGATACAGGAAGCACCCTGCAAGTCAAACCCACTGACTCAACTTGAGAGGAAATTATGTAGAAATGCAGCGATTAATTAACCCAGTAGCCTGTGAAGGTCACTCAGAAAACCCATCAGTTTAACAGTTACAGATTAGGTAAGTTTTTGATTTGTTTTTCATCAGTGTTACCTGCAGGGAGATCACACTCTATTTGCATCACTAGAGTTAACTATTACTGTTTATTTAACCAAGCTTTTATTAAGCAGTCAAGACACAAAGTAGTGACATTAGACATTCACTTTCTGATTGCACCGCCTCCAGTCCAAGAAGAACTGTGGGAAGTCCATCCCCACTGAAAGTTTGCTGTAGGCCTGAAGGAAATAACACTGCAATATGAGATTAACAGTATGAAATAAAGAAACAACTGTTTTGATTGATGAATTAATGAGAGGCTGCCTTCAGTACAGTTTGAAAAGTGACAGCTTCAGCCCCAACAGTACATGTTCAGCAGTCTCTCAGTCCCTGTCACAATGACAGCTCAGCAATCATTCCTACACCCTTTCAAAGCTTTCACGTAGCTTAGTAAAGTATTTTTTTAAATTTGTTTTTATTTGTCTTGCTTTCTTTTCCAATATTTCAGAGTGGTCTTGTGTGTGTGTGTGTGTGTGTGTGTGTGTGAACTTTGAGAGATGGGTGGCCTTCACTGATTCTTTGTTAAACTGATCTTGTAACTCAAGATTTTCTATCTGTTGAACAAAGTAACATGTAATATGTGGCATGTTCACATTTCCCCTCATTTTCGCGTGCATTATTGTGTACATGCTTGCTATATCTCTCACATACACACACACACACAGCTACTCACAGACTGTTTGCATTACACTTGATCCTTCATACTTCTGCCTTTCATTTCAGTTCATTTCAGCAAGTGATATTGTTGGATCCCTGATCAATGGAAACTGTTGAGACTGTTGCCTGAGTTTGATTTTTGTTGTTCATCTTGCAGGATTAATGACTTAACTTAAAATGCACATTAAGCTCTAGGGAAAGTTCAATCAGGAAGACGTCTCTGTTTTATCTCTCATACTCTCCTGTGCTCTCACGAATGCTCTTTCGTAATTTCCTTACTGTCATATTTGGGGCTGTCAGTTGAGATATTAGCAGATCCCATCAGCTGGTCTCACCTTTCTAATGGAAAAGCATCACATCTTCATTTTTACCCTATAAACTTGTTGCAGTTTTTTTTAAACATGATTTCTGTGTCCACCTTGTAGCTTATGCTGTTGTAGATCAGCCTTTCCACCTCTCCATCACCCATTTTTGCAAACTGGTCTCCCTCATCGTCCATCCTCTTCAGCCAATAAGGTATCAGTCTCTGCTGAGTCATCATCATCAACCCCCACCACCAGCAGTGTGTCTGGACTAAACTGAAGTATCTAACTTGTTGCTCCGGGTAGACTTTGATCAATAAACTCCCTGCAGAGTCAAGAGCCAAAGACGTTTTGTTAAGGCTGAATTGTTTCATATCATCTGTGACAATGAACTATTTTCCTTTCTCCATTCTTTTTTCTCTCATGATTGAAATATTAGTTTCACCATAAGTCACCAACAGAACAAAGAAGTCAAATAAAAAAAGGTGAAGGGACAGGTGAAATACGAACTTCACACTAACTCTCACACTGTCACGGTGACCTGTCTGGGGGGGATAAGCACAAAACCTGTCACTCTCTTTGGTTGTGGTATCATTTTCACTTCTCCTTTGTATTAATGTCTTACTTGATGCCCTGTAGCCAGTCTGCAGATCAAATCACTATATACCCCCTTCTTTATAGCTTTTTTTCATACAGTATTTCATACACCATTACTTGTAACAATCTTCAATCACCATCAGCCTTTTCAGCATTCAGTCCCTTCTTGTAGTCATGCAGTTTGGTACATTACATAATATTATTTCAGCTATTAAGTTTTAAGTTTAAGGTGTTGCTGACTTAATACTGACCTGAAAATGTGTGTGTGACTTCTATGATTCCCTCATTTTCAGTTGCATGATGTGAAAATTACAAGGAAGATTATAAGAACATTAGCTTTACTGAGGCTATTTGAAATACAGAGCAGTTTTGTTGTTTTTTGCTGTTTTTTGATGTGGGAAGCTGCTGTGTAATGAAACCATAAAAAAAATATAAAAATAATAATAGTAATAGTAGTAGACAGACATACACAGCATTGGGGCAAGTAAAAATGATTTTCCTTGTGGACTTGTCCTTAATGTGGAACAGGCAGTGAGTTTGGGAACTGCCGCTGCATAGATGCTGTGTACCTCCAGTTAAGACACATTAGTTGAAGTAAGGGTTAGGGTTAGGGTTAATCAATTTACCGCAGTGAGATCAAGTATCATTCAAACACGGAACTCATGTCCCTTTACACACATGCAATGGCCCTACATTTTTGTCAAAGAATTTCAAAGATAATTGTGCCTTTATTTAGTTTGTTATCCACAGATATTCAGTGCTAATGCAGGAAATTGTGGATTTGTTTTCATTGCTGTAAGAGTGGGAGGGCAGAATGGAAGACAAAATTAAACAAAAATAAGAGGACTGGAGCTTGATCAAATGACCACAGCTCTGTAATTTGCAGACACAACTACTTATCAGGAGGCTGGTGATTTTTCCACACACACAGACACACACATTCACTCCCATAACATCATCCAGTTTTATTCTTGTATTGTTCTGTCTGTATTTTCTTGCTGAGTTCTACGTTTTGTGTTTTTAATGTAAGTATTTAGCGTAAAGTCTGTCTTTTGTACTGTTGTTTGTGTATTTGTTGTATTGTAAAGACCCATTTAGGGACAGGCATTGCGACTCAGCTCATGCTTTAAACACTGTTGAGTGTGGCTTCGCTTCAGGCCCCATTCTGGTCCTGATACAAATAAACATTAAATAAATTGAAGAACAAAAAAGGAATTTAAAAGTGGCGACAGATGGAGAAGAAACTGTGTAACAGTGTAGGGTAAACTTTTCCACAGACTGGACAAACTAGAGCAGTGCTGCCAATTTTTAGAGCATAGTCAGCAAACTGTGATGTGACTCATCAATATCATTGATCTCATGACCTGCAACAATCAAACCTGTGCTGAGAGTTGTCCCAAAAGCTCAAAAAAGGGCACAAGATGGATTTGCTAGTCTTTATACATTTGTCTTTGTACATGTCCCACAGTCTGCATTGTTTTTTATCCTTCAATGTCACACAACATGGGATAAAATGTGACTAATATCCCCCAATGTCAATCTGATTGAGCCATTATCAGGCTGATATCAGGTCGTCTAGGGAAGCTTTAAGTGACTGTGAAAAACTGTAAACAAGAGTGAGCCAGTCTGTAACTCATTATCAGAAAATGCGGCTCCAGCATCTGTCTCTCGATATCATCACAGATTAGAGTCCTCGCTGCTCTGGGTTTAATCTTTGGCAGACAGTTGTTGATGTAACTGGAGAACTTTATCACCACGTGGTTTGCTGTCACAGAATTTCATTATTATAGGTTTCAATGGAGAGTTTTGGTATCACATCTAAATGCTGTTTCAGGGGCCCTTTCACACTGCCAGAAAACATATCTTGGGGAATCACTGAAATGCTATTATGTACTTATTGTGTTGGCCAATCGCCTAAAATGAGAAATGGCAATGGATTTTGGCATTATTGCAGGGATTCTGGCATGATAATCATTTTGGCATCATCCATAGTTGGCAGTCTGAGTGAATCATTTTCATTCTTTCACTCTATCCCTCCTTCTTTGTGTATAAATGTGTTTGCGAGTCTACAACAAGAGATGAAATTTGAGGATCCCTGTCAGGGCAAATGCCTCCTGAGTCTCCTCTCATCTTCAGCTCTCCTGCTCTCCTCTGTCTTCTCTCTTTCTCTCCCGGTGTCTTTGTTTCCTTCTCTGCTCTTGTTTTTTTCTCTCTGGTTGTCGGAACGAAGGCTGTGCATGATGGTGGAGATTTAACATGGCAGGAAGTAAAGGTAACAGTTTTAAATCATAAACATACAAAGACACACACAGCTTTTGTTCCAGACACAATAGCTTATTGAACAAACCATGCAATCAGAAGCAAAGATGATGTGAATAGTGTGTGTGTGTGTGTGTGTGTGTGTGTCTTCTCTCGGGTAGTGGTTGCAGGAGCTGGAGGTGATAAAAGGGGAACGAGACAATAAAGCGAGAGTCTATTTATTCAAGACAGTGCTTTGGCTAAAAACTAACATACTCGCAATGGCAATGCTAACATGCTGAGGTTAAGCAGGTTTATTATTATTGACTATATTTAACATTTTGGTATAACTTGTTCGCAAGCTACCATTTGTTTATCAATACTAAACACTATGTACAGCTGAGGTTGATGGGAATGTCATTAGTTTTGAAAGAATTTGGCCACAAAAAAAAAATTGGACAATTTGAAACACTGACCTAACAGAGGCACCACATGAAAAATTAAAGGATTACAGATTACAAATTATCCTGAGGGAAACATAAATTTCATATTGCCAAATTATTTAACAATCTATTCAAAAGACATTTAACACAAAACCTCATAGGTGGGTAAGAGGAAGAGTCATGATGTCACTGAAGTCACATGGGTTCATCCTATAAGGACAATGAATATTGTGCCAAATTTGGCAATCAAGGTTGTCGGGATATAGCTGAAAAAAACTGATGGACAGATGAAGAGACAGATCAGCATTGCCATTCCCAGAGCCTTTTCACTACCATGTTTAAAAATAAAAGAGCCAGAGAAAGACAGGTAATAGACATAATAGGTAGAGGAGAAAAGGGTAAAATAGTACAAAAACAAAGGAAGAAAAGTGGCATCCAGGTCAACCAGACCACAAACACGCATTTCAGGGTATTAACGTTTGGCAGGTCTAATAAGTAGCTTTGGATGGGAGCTTTCTGTGTAAAATCAATTCCACTACCTTTCAGATGTGTATGTGTATGTGGGCGTGTACATGTGTATGGTGTGCACACATGCACCATATAGGTGTCAGGTGTTATACCCAGGAATCTGCAGAGGTTATAATGACCTACACACTCACATACAAGCACACACACACCCACACAGGTGTTAGATCATGGGTTTTGTGATAGTGTAGAGGTCCAAGTAATTGAATCTGAAGAGACAGAGACATACAGAGATTTATAAGTGCATGTCCTTTCCCCTTGCCGCCCCAGCAGCTTCGTTCTCTGGTGCTTTATCCAACACTTCTATCCCTGGAATTACATTTTGACCAAAGACTGGCCTTTTTAAAAAATCTTTTACCTTCGGTAGTCTCTTTCTTTCTTTTTTTCACACATTTTTTGAATTTAGCTCCTCTTAGAAAATGATCAGTTCCTTAATCGTGCATCCAAATGGTGACATCTATAACCAGGGCATTCGTGCTAACTAAGAATTAAGTATCTACACTTATTTATTAAATGAGAGCGTGTTTAGTACAAGCAGAAGGCAAAATGCAGAATTTTGAGACAATTGTTTCAGAGTCAGATGATGTTGACAGTTAAAAGATTAAATCACACATTGTAAGACAAATAAGAATAGACTAAAAATGGCATGCAAAAGGCAACATTAATGGGCAATGTTATGTAGCACTTCTCTCTGCTTATTCTTGCTCATTGGACAGTGAGTTAAAAGGAGACTAGTAAGCGAAACTGCCAGCTGTGTTTTATATGTAATGTGGAGGTCTAATGACATCAGTGAATAAAATTTAGTATTACTGAGGTGACTGATGTAAAATCCTGAAACTAGTGGCTCCATTATTTTATGAATTAAATTCAGGTTTTAGTATAAAATGGCTCACCAAATGTTTTTTTCGCCCACCTGCCTTCTCTTCTTTAGCCTTTAATTTTTAGGAAAGTCTCTCATCTCTTTTACAGGAATGCCACCTCTGTCTCACTGTATAGTTTGCAGTTTATGCTGCTGTCTTCTCTTCATTAACCATGATATCCAAATATAGCTTTTTGCCTCCAGTCCAGTCCATCTACATTTTTGTGCAGATTGCAGTGTCAATTAGCAAGAATTACTTTTTTTGATGACTTCTGTTTTGGCACAAGGAAGCGAGAATTTGTGTTATCAATGCAATTTGGAGGTTGGCAAGAAAAATCTGTAATCATAGCTTACCCATAATTAACGAGCTATTTGCACATTAATTCGATCTTCATATGTGCACTCCTTGGCACCAAGACTAAAGAATTGTTATGTGTGGACTGTCTAGTTTTTGTAGGTTTCAGTAATCTTAATGTCTTCTCTGTGTAAAGCTGGACTCACAGTGGAGGATAATTGGGCAGAATTTGAAATTCTGTAGTGAGAAAAGAGTAGAGATGTAAAACTGAGCAGAAACCCAATGAATGAGCTGACCTGGAAGGGTAACCACCTGAATGTAGTGCACTCATTAGCTTGTAGCAGTAGCTTGTACTTGCCCTGTTTGAGACCAAATAAAACTTTCTTTTCAGCTCGCGGCCCAAAGTATAAGCTATGCTGATTCCACCATGACTTCATTCACATTATTATGGTCTTGTCTTCTTTTTTTGGTGTAAAACAAAGCACACAGTTAATGAGAGTGAGCCTCTATGTTGTTTTTTCTAAAGTCACACTTCATCATGCAAGTTTTTCTGAGCTCCCTGCAATTGTTTCTCTCACATTTTTTTAAAATCAGTTTTGTGATTCCTTTAGTGTACAGCAGGTTTAAAGCAGACTAGGAGCTGATTATGTGTCATAGTTAAGGACATGAACTTAGATTACTCAGCTGGAGGCACATCTCCTTCGTCAGTCCACCTCCATGATGAACCTTGAGACCATTGCTAACAAGGCTTTGGTGTGGTTGGTCACCTGTACATAGAAAAGAGAATTCTGATTGCATCGTCATTATTGATTACATGTCAGAGTGGTCACTTTCACCCAGTTTCGGCAAAAAGTAGATTGCATGTTCATTCCATGTTGTTAGCCCCCCCCCCCTTTTCTCACAACTAAGCTGCCCAGGTGGTTGTGAGACAGCTGGCTTTAAATTATCATCAGTGTGAACAGTGTGTAGCCACTGTATCTGTGTTCAACCTGTCATGGACTGGTAGTCTATCATCACGTTGCATGCATGTGTGCATTTTGTCCATGTATGCAGGGATAGACTCCTGACTCCACTGATTCACAACTGGCTGTAGAAAATGAATAAATGGATTTACAGAGGCAAGAGCTTCTTTAATCTATCCTGTATCTGGCCTACAGTGATGAGATGTGAAGGCATATTGTCAAGCGATTTTTATTTTATTCCTTTCTGCACCGTTTGACAGCAGTCAATACGTTTTTGCCACTTATGGTTGTGACTCCCGAGCCTGACAGCAGCAGGTAGCTAGCAAGGGAGGGATTATGATCCGATATAGTTCACTGAGTTGAATTCAGCTTTGCAAGAGGTGTCCTGGAGTCAAGCTGAAAAAAAGTGGACAGTAAAAAATGATTTTCCAAGCTGGAGGGTTTCATTTCAACTTTGAGGGGTACACACTTATGATCAGAGGAGAATTATTGTTCCATATGAGACACAGTAAGATACTATCTGACTGATCTACGGCCTTGAAAAATATTGATCAGATTATGAAGTCTGTGGATCTGTTTGTGGTCAGAATGCATTCAAATTTAAATTTATATAAACTATCAGTTTTAAGCAACAAAAAAAGAATATTTACAAAGTCAGTGCACCTTATTCTGTGTATCCTATTCAAGAATCATACAGATTGATTTTTTTAATGTGTTCTACAGTGTTATTAGTACAATAGCAATGTCATTGCATTCTTACTACAACTGTAAACATGAAGAAAAAGTCTTCATTGTGAAACTGTCTGATTATGCAATGAAGAACATATAGTTCCCACCTGATACACATTTTTCATGCTTTAATATAAACAAATGATTCAACAAAATAAACAGCGGAAGAGATTAATGAAAGCAGCTTGTTTTTGCATATATGGGAATAAACCATGTTTTTAGTTAAGCACCAAGTCAGAACAAATTGAAAAATCAAAATTGTAAGGCACTCATTGAAATTTCAGTCAGTGATTCAAAATTTAATGTGATTCATTCTTTATTAAAATGTAATATTAAAATTAGTTAGGATTTACAAAAAGATTTTAATCTTTAGTGTAGTTGATGGTTTGCTCTTCGAACAGTGTGAAGGACTTTGCCTCAGTGTGTGCTGTAGCTAATGTGCACCTTCTCGAAAATGTTACTGCACATTGGTAGCTGCAGCAAACATGAAGATACAGGAAGAAAGAAGTGTGATGTCGGGAGGAAAGAAGTGTGATTTGTCACCATGAGCTACTTTTGTGTTTTTTTTCTCCACAAATTCTGATGCTGGTGGAAATTTTTGGCAGTAAAGACAACTTTATGGTGGTTAAAAAAGGCCCATGATTTCTTTTACTTTTCAGTAACACACATCTTGTGATCTAGTAAAGAACACATGACTGCAATCCCCCTGCTCACCACAATCACCATCCTCTATCAGAGTTAATGAATGAACATAGACATAGTTTGTGACAGCCCTGACTCAGTAAAATCTTTACTGCCATTACATGTACATAATTTATGTGATCTTTGAAAGAACAATAGACACATGGCAGCTGAAAATGTACTGTGTTCTGACATTTAGGTGCAGCAACTTGGGAGTGAGCACATTTACATGCTAACCATATGGACCTGCTTCAGTATGTCCCACAGGCTCTTTAATTCAAAATATGTATGTATGCATATAGGCTATATATATTTAGCTACAACAAGCTGCTGTAGCCATTCATACCTGCTCCACTGGAGTATGCAGTGTATCGGAGCAGACGCTAAGACTCATTGCTGCATGAGCAACTACCAAAAATCCCTTTATAAGCTCCATAAATATTATCAAATCAGTATGCCGTTACAGTGAGGAACATATAATAACAGACAAGAGGAGGAAAAGCAAGAGAAGAAAGATTAAAAGGTGAAAGAGGGATAAAAAGATGTTGAAGAAACAGATGGGAATGAAGCATGTTTGGTTTTTGGTGCTCTAGTAACTGAAGAAGCTGTCATAATCACCTGACTATACACACACACACACTCTCAAACACAAACACACTCTTCCATACATCACAAACATTAAGAAGCACACTGTCTCTGTCTTTACTGTAGCTACCTCCACAACATTATGTAAGTGCTCCACTTGTTGGCTTATGCTTTTAATTGGGAACTAGGACATAAGAGACATATGCAGAGATGTACACACAGACACACAGACACACACACACAAACCGAATGCTCACACAACCCACATTTTTTAATCCCTCTTTGTTGTAAAGGATGGTGGGTGTGTGTAAAATCATACCTGTAATGTATATGCTTTGGTCATCCCATTTTCTAATCCTTGTAACCAAGCGAACATGTTTAACATGCCACAAATAAGCAATAAGATCAAAACCAGCAATAAGATGATAATATTTGTAGCTCTAAGTCACGTTGTAAAAAAGCAGAGCTGAGATGAAGGAAATCAGGTCTCTAAGCACATTATGAGGCTGTGAAGGTGCTATAACTCTCCTACAATAATATAATTAAGAAAACAAGAACTCAGTGCTGCTCTGAATTTATGTCTGCTAATCAACAAAACCCTGAGGTATATCAGATGGTAAATCTGACCCCTCCTTCGGCTCCAGCAAGTGACGCCGACTGTGAAAAGTTTTTCTTACTTCAACCCATCAACGCCTTAGTCACCCCTAGCAGCACGTACTCTGATACCCATCACCTATGGCAGAACTTTTTTGATTCCCTTTCTCCATTTTCCTTGTCTAAGCTATTATAAATAATACCTCTAATGAAAGTGCCCTAAGACAATTTGACATAATGCCAATCAAGTTTTTAATCAAAAGTATTGAATCTGTTGGGCCTGTTTTCTCTCAGTTTTAAATTTGTCTTTAACGGTTTTATCTCAGATTGTTTCAAAACAACCCTGTGTGTAACCTCTATTAAAGAAACATGGACTGGATCCTGCTTTCCCTGCAGACTAGTCTGCTATGCTACCTTTTACATCTAAAATTTAGAGAAACACGTGTCCAAGCCGTTGCTTTTGACAGCAATGTTTCTGAAAAAATTCAGTCTGACTTTTTAAAAACATCAAGCATTTAGAGATTCCTTTTCAGAGTGACTGACCTTTTAATCACTGCTGATGACAGGATGTGCTTAGTCCTTGCTCTTTAGGACTTTAGCGCTGCCTTTGACACAGACGATCAAAACATTTTGTTAGACAGGTTGAGGAACTGGGTAAGAACTGAGGATATCAAGAGAACTGATACTTTGGCACCAGGTCCATGGGTCTAGAAGGTTGTTGATATTCACTGGTAAGTTTTTGGTATAAAGACATCCCTTGCTATATCTGGCAAAACTTCAAAATTTTCTCTTCATACCCATAAAAGTTTCAACACCTTGTACAAATAAGTTAGACAGCTTATACATATGATAGCTTGCAGCATGTGTATCAGCTCGACACTGATGACTCTCTGTTCATAATGTATACAGAGCTAAAAATGTGTTGTTGGTCACCAAGCACTTTTAGTAATGAATTCATTAGAACAATATCAGATGTATTGTGCAGTCAAAAGATTACACTGAAGCAAACAATGCTGCTGCATACTACATTTATTATTAATATTGAATTATATTTGTGTGCAGTGGAATTCATTGTTAATTAAATTAATTTTCAAAGTTAAATAAAAGCATGATGTTTCCAAATTGTGTTCAATAATCTTGATGCCAGTATTGACCAAAATTATCCTGGTTATAATTTTGTCATAGTTGAGTGGTCAGGCCTAATCAATAGAACAAGACAGAATCAGTGAGCATTTTTGGATCTCATCCACAAAGATATTATCATTCATTGACTGATAATATAATTTGTAGAATGATAAGTTTATGCCAGTAAGATATAGTTGTGCTTAAAGTGAACAAAAAATGTTTCAGGTATGAGCTGAACCTTCACTCTGCTCTGAAACACAGCTACCAAAATGCAACAACTGCAGTCCCTCTAAGTATATGGATTTTGCATTTAAATCTGAGCACTATCTCTGCTTCCAAGTACTTATACTGTTGCTTGTATGTCTGTGTGTGTGTGTGTGTGTGTGTGTGTGTGTGAGTGTGTTATGATATTGGTATGATATTATATATGTGTCTCATTTCCGAGTGCACAATGCAGCATTTTGAGCTGGCACTCCATCTTGAAAAGATCAGTGCTGCTCTTTTATTTTCTCTGGGCTGCAGCACACAAACAAAGCACACCCAAGCACACACACACACTCAATACATGCTCACAAGCATATTTCAATTATGTCCAGGACCACTGAGCATGTGGTTCAGTCCTGAGGTTGAAATATCTGAACATAGTCAAGGACTTGCTATCCACAATTTTTGTTGTAGCTTACTGATGTCTTTCATTGTGTGTATATGCAAGCAAAGAGAATAACAGGTATGGGTGACTGCTTAGTTGACCCTTATGTTTCTAGAGAGACCAAGACAGTGTATGTGTGTGTCTTTATGCGTGTGTGTGTGTGAGGTTGTGAGTTTGTGTGTATGTGTGTGGAAGAGCTGTGGTCTTCTTGACAATGATTGGCCATGACAGTGGAAGTGTACTGGCCTGCTGCCAGGAGCAACAGCATCCCTCTGCCACGCACTCTTACACACACACGCACGCACACACATACACACACAGATATATACACAACACAGCTCCATTATATCTTAACCAAACAAATAACTTTTATGCCAAATTTTACCTCACATTTTGTTGAGTGTCCCTTCATTCTTGTCGTTCACACCCCCTTTGCTTTTTCTCCTGTATCTGTTATGTCTTCTGTGTCTCTTTTAACACTGATTTCACTGACATTTGTTTTTGTGAGCTTTTTAAATTTTTTTTGTGAAATTTCTTGAGTCAAGTATTCAGTTCATTTGACTAGACAAGAGGAGACACTGCTATGTGGTTAATATTTTGGTTAAATAATATTTAGGGCCCGAGCCATGCAAGCCGGGGAAGGGTCCTATTTAACTGTACTGTTTCTTTCTTCTTCTTATTATTATATGCACGCTTTGAACCTTAATTTGACCCCTAAACATGGTCAAAAACTCACCAAATGTGGCAAACACTTCAGGACCAGCGAAAAATTTAATAAAATGGAAAAACTGACCCCATCAGTGCAAAAATGTGTTCTGTAGCGCCACCTAGGCACAGAAAAACGGCCACTGCGGCCCACAGGAATGTCATAGAGAAACGGGACAAAAGCCTAATTGTAGTATTCATCAAGACCTTTAAATCTCACACCAACACCACTAGGCTAAAATCAACAGGAATTCAGCAATTTGCATTTAAAAATGCAATTTAAGGCCAAAATTTTACTTTGAACAAAATATATCTCCTTCGAGGGCTTAAATGGTAGCACCTCAAAAGCTAATAGATGACTAAAGGACACAATGCTTAACAAAATTACTGTGTTACTTAGTTTTTCTTTCTAATCATTGGATTTTATAAGCCCTCAAAGTTGGAGTTGCAACACAACCTTGTCTTTGTCTTCCCATTAAAGTAAATGGGAAAAAAAGAGACGTGTCAAACTGAGGCCCCTGCAGTCTAAAGTAAAAGTCTGACTGCTTTCAAACCTATGCTGATGGAAAGAAAACAAAAGTTCCTACTAGAATATGAAAAGTTTGTGTAGATTTGAAAAAGTTTGTAGGATCTGTGAGGAGTTTTCCAAAATTGTTTCCTCATTTTTCTCCCCTCCTCCACTCTGCCAGTCATGTGACTCACTCAGAGAGCTGGAACGTTCCGCACAACGCACCCATTATAAAATCTGAGAGGGAGCAGAGAAAATTGTAAAACTAAAGCTGTGATAACTCAAAAACAATACAAGATAGCAAAAACATATGAATACAAGATTTATAGATCAAAGTCTTGTGACCCATTTAAAATTTTAATAAAGTCTGTAGCTCAAACTATGTTTGACTGGTCTTAACTCAAACAGGTGTGGGTTTGATCGATTTCTCCATTGGATTGAATGTAGATTTCTCTATCTGCCTGCATTAATGTCTGATCACCACACAGCTGCCAGTACTCATGTCCATCACACTTTGACCTGATCACTAGGACATCTTCTGATTTTCAAAATAAAAGCCTCGAACTCTTTCAAAATAAAAGCTCTTGTTGTTTTCAAATAGTACCCGTATAAATAGATAATTGTCTATAGATCAAAGTCTTGCGACTTATTTCAAATTTGAATAAAGTCTATAGCTCTAACTTTGATCAAGCAGTCCACGTTCAAACAGGTGTGTGTTTGATCGATATCTCCATTGATTTACATGTAGATTTCTCTGTAAGCCTGCATTTAAGTCTGATCACCACACAGCTGCCAGTACTCATGTCCAGCACACTTTGACCTGGTCACTAGGTCATCCTCGGCCTTTCAAAAGCACCAAACTCTTTCAAAATAAAAGCCCCAAACTCTTTCAAAATAAAAGCTCTTATTTTTTGAAAACAATCGTTTCTCTGTCTCTCTGTTTACATCACTATAACCCACACAGCTGCCAGTAGACTTGTCAATCAGTCTTTAAACAGGTATCATGAGGTCAAATGAATGTGGATCTGCAATTTAAATTTGGGTGGACAAATACTGCCTGCCTGTCGATAGTTCTCATCTTCACACACCTGACACTGAAAATTGACCCAAAATACCTTAAAAATGGAGAAAATGGATTATTTTTACTGCAGTCTACATTTTACTGCAACAGATACCTACCCCAACAGGCCAGAGTTCGAGGGCCCTACTAACGCTTCTTGCAGCTTTAATTTGTTTTAGAAAACTTACTGCCACCTCAATTAATTTTTTCCATTCTTAAATAGATAACTGTAAAATTCTACTGTATATATCAGTTTGAAAAGGTGTCAAAACAAACCAAAGATAAACCAAATAGAGCACCAGAGCAAATAAAACACTTACTTTTAATCTGGAATGGGTTTGTTACCTGCCAATCAACAAATCAGAAGATGAAACATTTGAATGCTATCATAATGCTACATCCCAGCAGAGATTATTAAACATTCAGCCAATTTTAAACTACACAGCAACCTTGAGTTAAGCTAAAATAAGTCATTAAATAAAAATATCTAACCAACAAGCTCTATATGCAGAAAAAAATAGAAAAATCTATGCTGCAACACGTGAAAAAGTTTAAAGTAAACATTTTATTAAAGATTGTGAAAAAAAAATATCAATATCAGAGAGTCAGGTGTCACCGAAAAGTCATTGATGTTGTAGGTCTTTTATGGTTTTTACTGAATGGATCCAGAGAGGACGATTAAAGAGAGGAATTAAGAAAGAGACAAAACAACACTGATCATGATGCAGCCTGAAAACAAAAGTTCTGATGACTTAATCTGCAGCTCCTCCATCATTTACAGCAGTGGTTCCCAAACTTTCTCTGCCCCCCCCCCACCCCCACCCCCACCCCCCACATACACATATTTTGTTTTCAGACTCCATTGCAGTTTATTTCACACATTGTAATTAATACAAACCTCAACTTTTTT